>JAOTRA010000035.1:12216846-12240834 GCA_026260255.1 Pseudolaguvia tuberculata | reverse complement strand
CACCCGGAGGAAACCCACGCAAGCGCAGGGAGAACATGCAAACTCCGCACAGAAAGATCCCGGCTGGGATTCGAACCCAGGACCTTCTTGTTGTGAGGCGAATGTGCTAGCCACTACGCCACCGCGCCGCCCCTCTTTATATAAATAAAATGGACAATTTAAACATGCCAATCCTGCGTTTGGGTGCGCCCCTTTTCCCCGATCCAGCTCCCTCCACCCTATCTGACAGAATGATCCAACCAAGTTTGCACCCAGCGAATTGGGGACAGCCCCCCCCCCCCCAGCCACACACTTACACCATGCCCAGGAGCAAATGAGGGCTGGTATATTTGTGTTTAACGGGGAAGGCGCTGGACTGGGAAGCTGAAGCCTGGGACTTAGACCAGCGTCTCAGGGAGGACATCCTCTACCTTTTTTTTAATCTCCTCACCACATGCGACTTCCTCACCCCAGTGGAGCGTCTGCCTGGTCCGGAGGTGGTCGAGGAGCGTCTGCCTGGTCCGGAGGTGGTCGAGGAGCGTCTGCCTGGTCTGGAGGTGGTCGAGGAGCGTCTGCCTGGTTCAAAGGGGGTCAAGGATTGTCTTCCTGGTCCGGAGGTGGTTGAGGAGCGTCTGCCTGGTCCAGGGGTGGTCGAGGAGCATCTGCCTGGTCCGGAGATGGTCAAGGAGCGTCTGCCTGGTCCGTGGGTGGTCGAGGAGTCTCGTTCTGGTCCGTGGGTGGTCGAGGAGCCTCGTTCTGCTCCTGAGGGGTCAGAGGTGGCCGAGGCGCGTCTGCCTGGTCTGGAGGTGGTCGAGGAGCGTCTGCCTGGTCTGGAGGGGGTCAAGGATTGTCTTCTTGGTCCGGAGGTGGTTGAGGAGCGTCTGCCTGGTCCACGGGTGGTCGAGGAGCGTCTGCCTGGTCCGGAGATGGTCAAGGAGTGTCTGCCTGGTCCGTGGGTGGTCGAGGAGTCTCGTTCTGGTCCGTGGGTGGTCGAGGAGCCTTGTTCTGGTCCTGGGTGGTCAAGTAGCCTCGTTCTGCTCCTGAGGAGGCCTGGGGGCCTCGTTCTGCTTCTAAGGAGGCCTGGGGCCTTGTTTTGATCCTGTCGAGGAGGCCTGGGGGCCTTGTTCTAAACCTGTTGAAGGAGGCCTGTGGGCCTTGTTCTGATCCTGTTGAGGAGGCCTGGGGGCCTTGTTCTGATCCTGTCGAGGATGCCTGGGGGCCTCGATCTGTTCCTGTCGAGGAGGCTAGGAAGCCTCGATCTGTTCCTGTCACGGAGGCTAGGAAGCCTCGATCTGGTCTGTCACGGAGGCTAGGAAGCCTCGCCTTGATCTTACCCTTTCAGGGTATTGGATTGTTCATTGACCTGGACCCCCATTATCCCTTTTTATCTGGCTGAGTACTTTTTTTTCCCTCTTTAGTCTTATAGTATTTTAAGTTTTGCTTATAGCCTTAGCCTCTGGGTTTTTTTGTTCAGTGATTTGTGTTGTCTTGTCCCCTTCCTCTCTCATTCATGTTCTCGTTCATGTTCTCCTCTCTTGTTCATGTCCTCCTCTCTCGTTTATGTTCTTGTTCTTGTTCTTCTCTCTCGTTCATGTTGTTGTTCTTGTTCTCGTTCATGTTCTCGTTCTCCTCTCTCGTTCATGTTCTCATTCCCCTCTCTCGTTCTTGTTCCCCTTTCTCATTCTTGTTCCTCTCTCTTGTTCTTGTTCCCCTCTCTCGTTCTCGTTCTCCTCTCTCTTTCATGTTCTCCTCTCTCTTTCATGTTCTCCTCTCTCATTCATCTTCTCCTCTCTCGTTCATGTTTTCCGTTCTCGTTCATGTTTCCCCTCTCTCGTTCATGTTTCCCCTCTCTCGTTCATGTTCTCATTTTCACTCTGGTTCATGTTCTCCTCTCTCGGTTCCCTCTCTCGGTTTCCTCTCACTCATGTTCTCGTTCCCTCTCTCGTTCATGTTCTCTGTTCTCGTTCATGTTCGTCGTTCTTGTTCATGTTCTCTGTTCGCGTTCATGTTTCCCCTCTCTCGTTGTTGTTCTCGTTTCCTCTCTTGTTCATGTTCTCCTCTCTTGGTTCCCTCTCTCGCTCATGTTCTTGTTCCCTCTCTCGCTCATGTTCTCGTTCCATCTCTTGCTCATGTTCTCGTTTCCTCTCTCGCTCATGTTCTCGTTCCCTCTCTTGGTTCATTTTCTTGTTCCCTCTCTCGGTTCATGTTCTCGTTCCCTCTCTCGGTTCATGTTCTCGTTCCCTCTCTTGCTCATGTTCTCGTTCCCGCTCTTGTTCATGTTCTCCTCTATCAGTTCTCTCTCTCGCTCATGTTCAGGTTCTCCTCTCTCGGCTTCCTCTCCCGGTTCCCTCTCTCATTTATGTTCTTGTCCCCTCTCTTGCTCATGTTCTCGTTCTCCTCTCTCGCTCATGTTCTCTCGGTTCCCGTCTCTCGTTCATGTTCCCCTCTTTCGTTCATGTTCTCTTCTCTCAGTTCGCCTCTCTCGTTCATGTTCTCAGTTCCCCTCTATCATTCAAGTTCTCTCATCCTCTCCTTGTCTCAGGTCCCCACTCTCGTCTCGTTCTGGTTCTCGTCTAGATTCCCGATCTCTTGTCCACTTTCTATCTCTCATCATTTTCTGGTTCCTTCTTTCGTCATTTTCTGGTTCTGGTTTCAGGTTCCCTCTCTCGTCTTGGTCTGGTTCTGGTTTCAGGTTCCCTCACTCGCCTCGTCCTGGTTTTTGTCTTAGTCTGGTTCTCGTCTCATTCCCTCTCTTGCCCTGGTTTTCATCACCTCTCTTGCCCCTGTCCTTGCTTTGGTTCTCGTCTAGGTTCCCTTTCTCGTCCCCTTTTCCTTTCTCGTCTGGTTCTGGTTCTCGTCTCGTTCCACCCTTTTGTCTGGTTCTGGTTAACACCTCTCGTTCGTGTTCTCCTCTCTCTCCTCGTTTGGTTTCTCCTCTCTCCTCGTTCGTGTCTTTCTGTTCTTGTCCCCCTTTCCTCAGTTTCCCACTCTCTCGCCTCGTTATGGTTCTCGTCTTGTTCTGGTTCTCGTTTCAGGTTCCCTTTCCCTCTCTTGTCTCAGGTTCCCCCTCTCTCATCTGGTTCCGGTTCTCGTCTCGGGTTCCCCCTCTCTTGTCTGGTTCTTGTTTCAGGTTCCCTCTCTCGTCCGGTTCTGGCTCTCGTCTCGGTTCCCTCTCTCGTCTCGTTCTGGCTCTCATCTCGGTCCCCTCTCTTGTTCTTGTCTTGCTCTAGTTCTTGGATCAGGCCCTTCTTTCTTCCGGAGGGCCCCCCTAGGAGAACGCCAGGAGGCGTTCATAGAGGGTAGGGTTCTGTCATGCCCTCCTCTGTGATGAGCGTCTCCGGAGTACCCAGAGAAAACCCACACAAGCGGAAGCAGAACATGCACTGAAAGACCCCTTGCCCGGGAATCAAACCTATAACCTTTCTGCTGTGATTTTGCGGGCTATTCATGTGTAAATTAATTTGTAGATTAACTAACAGTTTTAACTTATTAAGTCTACTCCCACTGAAAAGGCAAAATGTGATGGCTGCTGGGCATCTGTCTTTTATTTTAATAGAGAAACCATTGGTCCATTGACCTCTGTCTGCTTTCTGTATTTGCCTGTAACATTGGACACCCCACTATATATATATTTTTTAATTCATTAACATATATATAATGAGCTTATTTTTTGTACTGAAAAGTATGCATTTTGTTTTAGCAGTCTACGTTTGAAATATGTGATACTTGAGTATGGTACATTTTTATATTTTAACTTAGTCGGTACTTGTATTGCTTAGATTTCCAGAGATCTTCCAGACATTCAGCGGTTTAAGAAATGCTTTTCCGGAATTGTCCAGCTACTGTTACTGTGCTGATTCTCAAGGCAGAGAGCTTCCCAGCACTGGTAATTCACGAGTACACACTGAATTTTTCATTTTACAAATTGTCCAAATATGACATATATCTCAATATATGGGAAAACATTTGGTACCTAATATGTAAATAAAACAAACTTTCTGACAGTTTGTAATTTGTCTTATCTTTCAATGTGTTAAAACTGTGCAGGACTGGAGCTTCTTCTAGAGGATGTATATGATACAGCCTTTGCAAATCTGGATGTAGGAAACTCTTTCTCTCAGTCCAACATGTACCGAATCATACAGAGGAGATACCTTGCTGTCCAGCTAGCTTTGAGTGGGCACTTTAGATGTGAGTTTCATCTTAGTCATGTTAGCATTTGACCTATAATTCAAGTAATCATGTCAGATAGTAATTATGCAGCTGTTAAATGCACTGTTGCATATTTGTTGATAGCTTTTAGTTAACAGTAATATATGATTATTTAGGTCCAACCCCTTGTGAAATTGAACAGTCTGCAAACTCCCAGGCGAGTAATGTCTTTGTACCTACTTGTGATGCTCGTGGAAACTACTTACCAACCCAGTGTCAGGCTGGTGGGCAGTGCTGGTGTGTGGACTCAGATGGCAAGGAGGTTTTTGGAACAAGACAGCATGGAGTTCCCAGTTGTCGTGAGTTTTAAATAGCCATTTTTAACCATTTTAGGTTTTTAGGAATTGTACTATTGTACTATTTTTTATTGTTTTATCGTATGAAATTCATACATGGATTCAAAAATGTTGCCTCATTGTTAAATCCTTGGCAGTATTTTGAAATGATGTTTTTAAAAACTCACCCTTTTTAGTCACTTTAACATTTTAATAGTGGTTGTGAATTGTATAATTTTAACAATATGGTACTTAATAAAGCTATAAAATGTGGGCAGCAGATCTTTTGTACTTTGCCACAGAATGGTCATTAAAATCATATCACATTATGAGTAGCATTATAAATTAATAAAGAATAAATGTTGCCCTGCGATTGACTGGCGACCCATCTAGGGTATACCCCTGCCTTTTGCCCCCGAATAGTTAATAGGGAATAATCGGGTAAGAAGATGAATGAATGAATGAATGAATGAATGAATGAATGAATGAATGAATGTGGTCATATTCTTATATTCTGTGAACTCATGCTTGTGATCATAATATTTTAAGTAGCTTAATTCTAAAACTATTTTCTTTTCTTTTTATGTAGGTGCAGGAGCAAAAGACTGTCGCACTAAAAGAAGACAAGCACTATCCAGGCTCTTTTATGGTCCAACCAGAGACTTCAGCCAGAACAATGTGTTTTCAACACCTCTAGTAAACACTCAGAAAATCTTGTCTTCTTTTGTTCCATGCAGCCTGGAATTCCAGGAGCTCCTGGCTAAATCTGGTCTTTCTGGATCCTCGCCAGAATCAGAGCTTTTGAATGTTGGGGAAATTCTGGCTGAGATTGTTCAAGGATTGTTCCCCACAGGAGCTCTTGCTCTGAAGACCATGTCCCTTACCACAAATTCAAAAAGACTTCAGGAGAACCTTTTTGGTGGCCAGATTCTGAAAAATGTGGGCAATTATAATTTTACTGGTACTGTTGGTGTCAGAGGAACATTGAAATTTAGTCAGGTTTTTAGTCAGATAGGCTTGATTCAAAATGGTGAGGATCTGCTTCAGCTAGCCTTGTTATTCTCAGATGACTCTATAAATATAAATCTGGAACAAGATGTCTCAGATTCCTATGGCCGGATTGTAAACATTAAGCGCAACAGAGACTTGATAAAGCTTATTGGCAGACTCCTAGACAGTGAGCAATTTTTCATAACACTAAAACAGACAATTACCTTACTCAAAGCAGAAGACAACTCCCAGCTAGGACAGATTTTCCAGGCAGTGTTTCAGAAAGACATTTGCAATGCAGCTGCTACCCCTTCATCTCTATATGTACCCCAGTGTACAGAAGATGGTCAGTATGAAAAGATCCAGTGCCAGGGTGTGGAATGTTGGTGTGTTGACTCCAGTGGACTCGAGATTATGGGTTCCAGGTCTTTGGGCTCCAGACCAAGATGCCCATCTCATTGTGAGAAGGAGCGCAGAATGGCCATTGAAGTAAAATCCAGCAGGTCAGCAGGCACAGAAGTGTTCATTCCTAAATGTAAGAAAGATGGAGAGTTTGTGCCCTTGCAGTGCCTTGGAAAGAATTGCTTTTGTATGGACAACACTGGGGCTAGAAACAACACACTGAGCTCTAGAAGCTCTCTGCAGTGTAAGTAGTTACTTTCAATAAAGGTTGTGATGTATTTGATTAGAGGACAGGCATAACAATACAGGGTAGATTGTGCAGGGTAATACTGAGAGTAAACTACGTGAAGCTTTTATAGACATTGTTGATGACATCTGCGCATTGAGAGATGCTGTTGAAGTACATTGAAATTGAAGCTCTTCTTACATGCTTCTATTAGGTGAAAAAAGGCATAATGTCATACTTACTTACTTAATTATACAGTTATAGCTTACATTTTATTTAAATCATGTGATAGCCAGAAAGTAAAGTACCAATGTTTGTAACAATATAATGGCTCATTATTTAATTTTTTTCTTAATGTCAAGGTCCAACAGTCTGCCAGCAAACTGCAGCCCAGATTTTTCTGAACACTGTCACTTCTATTTTAGCCAGCCCTGCTTTGATACCACAACTTTCTGATGTCTACATCCCTCGCTGCACTTCGGATGGCAGCTGGCACAAGATTCAGTGTGATGGCCCTCCAGAACAAGCCTTTCTGTTTTACCGCGAGTGGCGTAAAGTCAACCATGCTGGAAAGCATCTGCCTGTATCTGAATTGCTTAATATATTGCGAGAATATAGAAGTAATACAGAAGCAATGGCATCATTTAGGGGCTTCCTTTTTTCAGTATTCCAGGCAAGACATCAGAAAGTATTTCCTTTTTTGGCCAAATTTGACAGATTTTCAGAGCTCCCTTCTGAAATCCTAAAAGAGAATCCTCAAACATTTTTTGGAAAATCTGTTTTTTTAAACCCTTTCCTCTTATGGAAACTTCTCAGGGGAGATATTAGCCAATATCCAGGTCTATTCTCAGACTTCAGTGCTCCTCTCAGTCATTTTAACTTGCGCCAGTGCTGGTGTGTTGACCAGAAAGGAGCCATGTTACCTGATACCAAAATGCCAGTCAACCAGCTGCCAAAATGTAGGTTTTAATCGGAAGAAGGTTAAAAATGTGCAAATTTATATTGTCTTCAAATGTTTAACAAAAGGCTTCATACTTTTACTGTTTGGCAGGTCCAGGACCATGCTCTGTGGTGAAGGATAAAGCTAAAAAGTTTGTAGCAGAGGCAAAAAGACTGACTTCTCTCTCCAATAGCTCTCAAATTCCTATGGGTTATAGCTTTCTCCTGTCAGAGGGTGTAAATCTAAGCCCTGATGACCTGCAACAACCACTCACTTCTGGATTTAAGATATTTGACGTTCTGTTGAGTAATACAAACTCAGCCTTGCATCTTGCAGCATATTCTAGTATGTATCTTTTGGCCCATATCATTTATTTCATTTCCTTCTATAAAGCATGGTACTGTACGATTGATATTACAGCATATTTAGGAAAATAAATCGTATTCCGCTTATTTTGTATTTTGTATGTTTAATAATTCACTGACAAACACATGTATGTATGTATGTATGTATGTATGTATGTATGTATGTATGTATGTATGTCTGCATGTCTGCATGTCTGCATGTCTGCATGTATGTATGTATGTATATGAATGTATTATGACTATTACTTTCTGTATGGAAATAAATATAGTATTGAATAGTATTATTTTGTAACAGCTATTCAGTTTTACTGGCAAAACAATATAAACAGTGGAAGAAACAGTCAAAGTCCTTTGTTTGGATATCAGCCATACAGCCCACAGTGTGATGCTTTTGGACATTGGATGCCCAGGCAGTGTCATCGAAGCACAGGTAGGACACATTTCTTTGTAAAAGCATTTCTTTGTAAAGTTTTGTATTAATGATTTGGTTGTAATAATAACACTACAGCTTAAAAACTATTGATTATTTTACTTGTGTTTATATCTTACAGGTCATTGTTGGTGTGTAGATGAGGCTGGAGGATACATTACTGGGTCTCTTACTGCTCGCTCCATACAGTTCCTACAGTGTAAGTTCTTACAACTACAGTTTACACCTGTCTCATTACATGTCTTACACCTTCTCATTCAAATTTGGTTTAAACTTGCATAAATGGTTGTGCACATTCTGTAATTATTGCTGTATGCAACATAATAATGTCATCGCATGCTATTATAAGGCCAAACTACATGCAAGAGATCACAAGCTAAGTTCAGATTATCTGTCTGGAGTAAGGCAACTTCTGATCTGACTGTTTCCTACAGCCCATCTTGTGAGGAGGTGTGTTTATCTTAGTTTACCTAGGCATATTGTTTCCAGCATGCATAAGTCTTCTATTTATAAACTAGCATATATAAAGTGTGTGTGTCTGTGTGTGTCTGTGTGTGTGAAGAATGGTGATTTTTCTGTTCTCCAGAGGGATATTAGCATCAGCAATGTTGCTCTTTGTGTCAGTCCTGCTACTGGAGAGGTCATTCAATCAGCCACACTTAGCTCTACAGGAGCATTCCAGTGTAAAGTCATTTTTACATCTTTTATTCACCGTAATATTTTGTTTTGTTTTCTAATATAAATTGACTTTACAAGTGCACCTATTTGCAGAAATGTCCACATACTATAGCATTAAACTGATTTTTCAACAGGCCAAAAATATTAATATTGTAACGAATCTGTAGCTGACAAAGGAGTAGAATCCATTATGCAGAGTGCAAGCAGTTCACGTTTATTGGGAAGGGAAATGGGAAGGCAAACAAATCCAAATCGAGTAACAAGAGAATAATCCAAAAGCATAGCAAAGGCCAAAAATCCAAATAGAAATATCCACATACAAAACTAGAAGTGCTTAGTAAGGCCTAGGGCAACAATACTTTGCAAGGTTCATTAGTAGCCACCTGCTTATATAGGTGGCTACGCCCTAATGGCTGACACAGTGAAACACAGTTCAACACTCAGGCGAGGGCGCCCTCTGTAGACGGTCCTCCGAGAACATAGTCCTTACAGTATCCCCTCCCCTAGGAACGCCCCCTGGCGGTCGTCGAGGGCGCCCCCTGGGGCGAGGACCCGGGAGGTCGGGGCGACGAGCATGGAATTCCTCGATCAATGAGGGGTCGAGGATGTCTGATGCTTGTACCCAGGACTGTTCCTCCGGACTGTAGCCCTCCCAGTCCACCAGGTACTGGAGCCCGTTCCGCATCCTCGAGCTGAGTATCTCTCGTACGATGTATGCCTGACCCTCATCGAGTTCGATGGGCGCTGGTGGCTCCTGAGCAGGTTCGTTGGTGACACCCAAAGGCACATAAGGCTTGAGGAGGGAAACATGAAAGGTCAGATTTATTCTCATATGGTTAGGTAACTGTAGTGTATACGTTACCTCATTAACTTGCCGAACGACCTTGAAGGGACCAATCTACTTGGGGCTCAACTTTCTGCAAGGGAGCTTTAACTTTAGATGCCTGGTGGACAACCAAACTTTCTGCCCCGGCTGATACGTAGGCGCCGGCTGTCGACGCTTATCTGCGCTTTGTTTCTGCTGTCGAATAGCCCGCTCCAACCTCACATGCGCACCCTCCCAAGTCCGCGCACTGCGCTGGTACCAATCCTCTACAGGAAGGCTCACTAGACCAGGGAAACAATGGAGGCTGGTACCCAAGAACGCATTGGAAGGGAGTTAGTCCATTCGCTGAGTGACGGAGGGAGTTCTGAGTGTATTGCGCCCAAGGCAGGAATTCGCTCCACCACTGTTGTTCTTTGGCACAGTATGGGCAAAGGTACCGTCCCAACTCTTGATTTAACCGTTCAGCCTGCCTGTTTGACTGTGGATGATACCCAGAGGTGAGGCTCAAATTAATGTCCAATCGTCGGCAAAACTCCGTCCAGACTCTAGACGTAAACTGGGGGCCACGGTCAGAAACGATGTCCTCAGGCAGGCCGTAAACCCTGAAAATGTGACAAAACAATAGGTTAGCCATCTCAAATGCTGTAGGCAAGCCCTTTAAAGGAATTAACCGGTAAGATTTTGAAAACTGGTCAACTACTGTCAATATTGCAGTGTTCTCTTTAGATGATGGCACGTCAGTGACAAAGTCTATGTAAATGGGAGACCAAGGGCGCTTGGGAACAGGCAGCGGGTGAAGAAACCCCTCAGGCAGATGACGCGGTGTCTTGGCTTGAGCGCACACGGTGCACGCCTGGATATTTGTGCCTATTTCCTCTCTCATGCGGGGCCACCAATACTGCTCAGCAATCAACTCATAGGTCCGTTGTACTCCGGGGTGACCTGCACTCAAGGAGGTATGAGCCCAAGTTATTAACCGATGGCGAAACTCTGTTGGCACTAACATCTTACCAGGCTGTGCGCCCCGCGGCGGAGACTGACGTTCACTAGCCTCTCGTATCTCCTCCGCCAAATCCCATAACACTGGAGCCACCACCATGCTGGGTCTGAGGATAGTCTTGTCTCCAACTTCTTCTTCAGGCCGGTCATGTCTGCGGAAGAGGGCATCCGCCTTTCCATTTTTCGACCCCGGCCTGTAAGTCACAACAAAGTTAAAACAAGTAAAGAATAGTGCCCAGCGAGCCTGGCGAGCATTCAGGCGATTAGCCCTCTTCATATACTCTAAATTCTTGTGATCTGTTAACACAGTAAAAGGGTGCACACTACCCTCCAGCCAATGCCTCCACTCTAGTAAGGCCTCTTTAATGGCCAACAACTCCTTATTGCCCACATCATAATTACATTCAGATGGTGAGAGCTTTCTAAAGAAATAGGCGCATGGGTGCAGCTTAGGCGGTGAGCCGTGTCTTTGGGAGAGAATGGCTCCGATACCCTGGTTACTAGCGTCTACTTCAACAACAAAAGGGAGAGCAGAGTCCGGGTGCTTAAGCATGGGGGCAGACGTAAACTTCTGTTTTAATAATTGAAAAGCCTTAGCAGCTGCGTCAGTCCATTGCAGCTTGCTTGGCTTACCTTTGAGAAGGGCAGTTAAGGGCGCTGCGGTCAGGCTGAAGTTTCTTATGAAACGCCTGTAGAAGTTGGCGAAACCCAAGAACCTCTGCAATTCTTTCACGGTGCGTGGAGAGGGCCAATTTTGGACAGAATGCACGCGACCTGGCTCCATGGAGATGCCGGATGCGTTTATGATGTACCCCAGGAATTGAGCTTCAGCAGTATGAAACTCACATTTCTCGGCTTTTACGAATAATTTATTCTCAAGTAGACGCTGTAATACTGCTCAAACATACCCCACGTGCTGGAACTCATCATGTGAATAAATCAGAATGTCATCTATATACACGATCACAAAAACGTTCAGAAACTCTCGTAGCACATCATTTATGAAAGCTTGGAAGACCGCGGGGGCATTACACAGGCCGTATGGCATCACTTGGTATTCATAGTGCCCCTTAGGGGTGACAAATGCGGTCTTCCATTCGTCTCCCTTTCGAATACGCACTAAATTATATGCGCTGCATAAATCCAGTTTTGTAAAGATTTGGGCCTCTTTGAGCTGCTCCAGGGCAGAGGGAACTAAAGGCAAGGGGTAGTGATTTTTAATAGTCACTGCATTGAGCCCTCTGTAATCGATGCAGGGACGCAGCCTGCCATCTTTTTTCTTTATAAAGAAGAAGCTGGCCCCTGCAGGGGACGTGGATGGCTTAATGTGGCCTGCAGAGAGCGCCTCCTCTACGTACTGGTCTAGGGTCTCCATCTCCGGTCTAGAAAGAGGGTAAACTCGACTCTTAGGGGGCATAGCGTTTTCAAAAAGGGTGATGGCACAATCAATGTCCCGATGAGGAGGAATTTCAGAGGCCCTCTCTTTACTGAACACCTCCGCCAAGTCATGATAACACACAGGGATGTTGCTTGGAACTGAAGACGTAATATAACAGGGGACCGGGCTTACTGTCGGAACCCTGGCCGAGCAGTGTTGCGCGCACCCAGGTGACCACTTTACATTTTTGCCTTGTCTCCAGGAAATGACAGGATCATGCTTTACTAACCATGGGTGCCCTAAAATGAGGGGAGTTTCAGGTGCCTTGGTGAGGTACAGTACGATCTGCTCTTGATGATCATCATTAATGGTAATTTGGAGAGGCTTGGTCCTCTCATTTATGGCTGTACCGATCTTATGCCCATCAATAGCAGTAATATGTAACGGAGGTTTGCATGGCTCAGTGGGCAGACATAGCTTTCGCGCCAGACAGGCATCCACCAAATTTAGCGCGGAGCCTGAGTCTAAAAGGGCAGAAAGCACATGAGTTATCTCTCCAGTCTTTAAGCACAATCTTAGTGAGAGAGCTGCGTTCATAGTATCAGCTTGTGTGGTGAAACTTACTTGGGAGTGTCATTTGAGGGTTAATGCGAGGCACTGCGAGCATAAATGTCCCGACTGTCCACAGTAAAAACACAGTCCCAGCCGTTTGCGTCGCTGCTGCTCCATGCGACTGAGCTTTTTCACCCCAATTTGCATAGGTTCACAGTCAGCATGCAGATCGGAGCGAGAAAATTCAGGAGTAATGGGTGAGGATAGCGCCGTAGCTTGGTGATTAAATTATCCACCCGGATTGCGCGTTTTATGAACTCGGAGTAAGAATAGCTTTCACCACGGCATACCAGTTCAGCCTGTAGCTCCGCTCGCAAACCCTCCTTAAACAAAACTTTGAGAGCGACGTCATTCATCCCGCTTTGCGCTCCAAGTGTGCGAAACGTGATCGCGCAATCTGCCACAGACTGAGCACCTTGCTTTAAGCACATTAAGAGCGTAGAAACATCGAGTCCTCCAGCTGGATGCTCGAATACCTCTCGCAGTTGAGAAAAAAAAGTACTCACTGGACGAGCGCATTTGTTCATCTGATTCCCAAACCGCAGTAGCCCATTCCAAGGCGCGTTCTGTGAGTAGCGAAATGAGGAAGGCGCACTTCTTAGCTTCCGAATTAAATCTCGCAGACTGTTCAGCAAAGATCATACGACATTGATGGATAAACCCCCTGCAGTAGTTGGGATCTCCGCTGAGCTTAGAAGGTAAGGAAGTTACCAGAGCGTGGGTTGCGGCTGCAGGGTTTGGCTGATTCAGCGTGGCAGCAGTCAAGGTAAGAGCGCGCACCTGGTCTTGTAAACCTTGGATGATTTGAGCTTGGGTGTTTAACGCGGTGAGCAGATCATCCAAGGTTCGAATCTTTGCTGGATTCATAGTAGGCGAATTATTCTGTAACGAATCTGTAGCTGACAAAGGAGTAGAATCCATTATGCAGAGTGCAAGCAGTTCACGTTTATTTGGAAGGGAAATGGGAAGGCAAACAAATCCAAATCGAGTAACAAGAGAATAATCCAAAAGCGTAGCAAAGGTCAAAAATCCAAATAGAAATATCCACATACAAAACTAGAAGTGCTTAGTAAGGCCTAGGGCAACAATACTTTGCAAGGTTCATTAGTAACCACATGCTTATATAGGTGGCTACGCCCTAATGGCTGACACAGTGAAACACAGTTCAAAACTCAGGCGAGGGCGACCTCTGTGGACGGTCCTCCGAGGACATAGTCCTTACAAATATATATTAATATGTTCTGCACATATTATATATAATATTATATATTACAAAACATGACTTTTGTTTCCCTTTTTTTTCAGTGTATATTTTTTGGTCATGTGTTGTGTGTGGCTATGCAGGCCCCAGTTGGTGTGCTCTTCAGAAGAAGCTGGCATCTGAGCGAGAGGAAGGAATTGGTTATGATCCACAGTGTATGGAAGTTAATCAGATGTTTACTCCTTGGCAGTGTGATGAAGTTTATTGCTGGTGTGTTTCTGAAAGTGGCCGAGAGATCCCCTCTACTCGCAGTCTCAGAGCAGTGAAAACACCTTCCTGTGATGGTATCCATTTCTCATCTTTTTTCTTAGCTCATCTAGTTTGAAAAGTCTTTCTATATAAGTTTGGCATTTGTAAAAAGGCATTTTTTTTGTGTTAGCTCCTCAGTGTCCTTTAGTTTTTGGCATCTCTGTATCCCATGGAGCTGTTCTTTGTAGCAATGACAGCATGTCTGGAAAACAAAGGCAGCGCTGTGAAATTTTCTGTGACCAAGGTTATGTAAATGCCCTGCCTGCAGAAGCATTTTTGTGTGATCTGATGACCAGGACCTGGTTAGACAAAACTCCTCTGGCCTACTCCTGCCAAAGTAACATTTAAAAATACTAAAAAAATATCCCTTGTAAAGAATGTGTATGTGCCACATTTTGGTTTTATTCAAAAAACTTCAAAATGCATTTGGTTTATTTTTATATAAATATTTTTTTAAATACAGAGGTTCAGCCTTTGCAGACTGTACAGATATCCACTGTGTTGCAACTTTCACTAGCAGAGAATCAGCAAAGCTGCAGTGTTCAGCACTCTGTGCTGCAAGCTTTTTTACTGTTTAACATGAGAGCAGCAGGATTATGTAGCCTACAGGTAACCTGCACACCTTTATTCTTTGCTTTAGATGTAGCAATTCCCAGCACTACCAATCTGCCACTAATGGGCCCTTGAGCAAGGCCTCCTCAACTGCTCAAATGGATAATACATGAAATGTATATCTGTTAAATGTAAATGTAAAAATGTTTGCCTCTCGTTTCTGGTTTAGCTATCTCCTGGTCAGTATATCTCAATTTGTGATGAGTCCTCTGTCTCTTTGGAGTGTATGAGCCAGCAAAACGTCACTGCTTACATCACATTTAAATCTCATCTTACTGATTTGCCAATCAACATTCTGCCTGATCTACATGATATTGGTAAAAGGAACTTATGCTAATTATATATCACTAAACTACTTTCATTTTCTTTTTGTCCATTTTAAGGACTAATAATGGGGTAGTATTTTTATGATAAAACATAATATATATAAATATAAATTATGTCATTCATATCACCTCTGACCTATAAATGGTCAAAATATAATTACAAATAGCCATTGTCACACAAGGCTAACATTAACCGTAGCATTAAACTGATTTTAATGTATTTATGTTTAGATTCTGTGCTCAGCAGCCAGGGGATTCTAAATAAGATGATGGCCTTGATCAGTAAAGAATCATTCCAATCAATTTTTATCTTGGAGCACTCTACAGTTTTTTCCTTACCTGCTTTTTTTAGCTGCTTTGCAGGCTTTCGTCTGCTCCCAGACTCCTCTGGGTGTGGTAAGCTGACTTTTATTATAATCATAGGCCTGCTCTGGATAATGAATGGGAGTAGAGTGATCTGGTCCAATAATGTCAGTTTTTATATATTTGTCATAGTTTTTATATGGTTTAAATTGACTTTCTAGATTTTTTCTGTATATTTTAGTTATATGTCCAGCTGGCTTATTCTTCAGTGAAGGTAGATGTATCGCATGTCCACATGACTCATATCAGTCTGAAGCAGGTAAAGCTCTATGCATTCCCTGTGTCCCAGGAGCTACCACGGCAGCACTAGGTGCTTTTAGTCCTTCACACTGTAAGTAAAACTTACAATAGTTGTTAGGGCATAATTATTTGAGTTTTTGTTTTCATCATATTATTATTTTATTATCTGATTGTTTCTCTAACTCTTAACTATGTAAAGGTTTATCAAAATGTCAGCAGAGTAAATATAACTGCACAACAAATGGAGACTTCCTACTAGCCCAAAAGCACTTTTTGTCTGGCAAGTGGTTTTGTGTCACAGTAGAAGGGGAAGAACTGTCCTGGACATCTGCAGATGATTTAATTACAGCAGAAGAATGCAAAGGTAATATTGCACAAGTTGATCACCTGACCATCAGATCCATATATGGTTCCTCTCTAAACATCTGTAGAAGTATCAAAGCATTACATTATTATTTACTGGAAGAGACTTCAACACTGTTTCAGCATGACAATCCCCTCAGGTAATAATCCATGCTGGATTATTATTAGAGTAAAACACACAGTCCAGATCTTGAGACCACTGAAACCCTTTGGGATGAACTGGAATGGCGAATGCACCCCAGATCTCATTACCTGACATTACCTGACATTGAGCTGAATAAAGTTATCTCACGTTCAAGCTTCAAGTTGTAGTAGAAAGGTGGAGCTTAATTAAATATCAAAATTGGAATAAAACTGACTTAAAATAGCATGTGTTTGTGATGCTTAGGTGACCACAGACTTTTACCAATTTAGTGTACATTATACATCATATTCATATGTTTCTAAGTCCATATGTATTATATGAACAGTGTTGGCAAAGTTCAAGGCTGTATCTGCGTCCTCTCTGTTGTTGGATTCCCTGGACGCTGTGGTACTGCAATCTCTTCCTTCTTTTCAGCCACTGCAATCTCAGATTCGAAAATGTGTCCTCAGTGAGTGCCTGTGAATTAATAATAATCAATAAAAAAAGTATAAAAATACAATTAAAAAGCTGCATCAAAGCTAAATGCAGTTTATGTTTAAAACAGCATTGACTTATTTCTTTTTAACTGTTATCCTGCTAGATTGTGCAAAAGATGATGTGTGCCAATATGTTGCTGTTTACCACGAGGGAGCACAAACTTTCTGTCATCTTTACAGCACAAACACAACTAATGTTGAATGCAAGACCTCTCAGGAAGTAATAAGCTCACACATTTAACCATTTTAAAAGCACGTTTTAATCATCATCTTCACTATTTCAACTTCTATTACTCAAAGACATTCTTTCATTCATCTTCTTACTTCATTCTTCTTATTCCCGAATCCGGGGTCACTGGGGTATGCTGCGCCTATCCCAGCACACATAGGGCAAGAGACGGGGGTACACCCTGGACGGGTCGCCAGTCCATCTCAGGGCAACACATAGACAAACAACCATTCCCACACACATTCACTCCTATGGACAATTTAGAATCACCAATCGACCTAATCTGCATGTTTTTGGACTGTGGGAGGAAACCGGAGCACCCGGAGGAAACCCATGTAAGCCCAAGAACATGCAAACTCCGCACGAAAAGGTCCCGTCCCGGGATTCGAACCCGGGACCTTCTTGTTGTGAGGCGACTGTGCTATCCACTACGCCACTGCGCCGTACTCAGACACTAAGCAATCATCTGTCCACACAAGACACAGTAAAATTTTATTTGCACTTAAAAAGTAAAATATGCCCAGTGACTGTGTTTAATTTTTGGGTGTTTACTGGAAAGACTATTAGAGCAGCTGGAACTTTTCTATTTCAGTCTCAGGAAGTTCTCCTCTAAATTTTTGAAGGAACATATCTGTAAGCTTTCAGACTGTTATTCTTTCACTACAATACCATTGTCAATTGTTATTGTTTTAATCAAATAGTTACTTAATGCAGTTTAAAAAATATTAGTGAAAACACTAATTTGCTAAAAAAGTAAACACAAATGTATATGTCTTTTCACCCTTTCTTCAGTGAGTTTTTGTGTGATGTGCAGCATCAGATACAAATTACGTGATCTGTATTTCCTTTCTTTCATTTGGCATTGCAGACAAAAGGATTTCTTGGAAATGAAGCAGCTGAAACATTCCAAGCTCTGAGCTGCTCATTGAAAGTCAAGGTTGGAGATAAGCCTAATCTCACAGTGCTCAGAAAGAAAGGTATGGCAAAAGTTTGGGCAGTTGTTCTACATTTTATATCCAGTAAAATTATTTTAGTATATGTATGTATTACTAAAATAATTTTACTGGATCTACTATTAATTTTTTATATTATGTAAACTGTTGATCTATGGTAGATAGTAGGAAATGTCTCACATCTCCACTAACGCTATAACAAGTAAAGTAATATGAAATGTGAAGAATATCAACAATGCGATTTCATGCTTAACCCAATCTCCATTTTTGTTACCAAAGGACATGAATTTAATACTGCTGGAATAAAGAGTTTTAAAAGCGTGAATTTTCAGAAAGTGAATTCTGGAGCATACCGCGTGCTTGTATTTAAAGCATCTGGGGCATCTTTAGATGACGTGCACCATTTCTGTGTACGCACATGCAGCCAGGAAAGCTGCTGCGATGGCTTCATTCTCAACCAGAATGTCTTCAGTGGAGGTCAAATTTTATTTTATTCTTTTTTAATTTGTCACGTAATTAATTGTATTAGTCATTACTATTACAAATATGTTC
This sequence comes from Pseudolaguvia tuberculata, assembly GCA_026260255.1. Classification (NCBI taxonomy): domain Eukaryota; kingdom Metazoa; phylum Chordata; class Actinopteri; order Siluriformes; family Sisoridae; genus Pseudolaguvia; species Pseudolaguvia tuberculata. Next base: position 12,222,753 of record JAOTRA010000035.1, on the reverse strand, counting down.
TTATTTTATAAGTGCCAGAATGTCTGTTATAGATGTGTCATGCTGTTATGCTGTTAAAGTTTTGAAGGAGTGTGTCTTCTTCTTTTGTTGGGATTGGCAGGATCAATAATTTGCAGTCTGCTAAGTTTTCCTGATGCACTGCAGTGCAATGAGCAAGACTGGGATGTGCAAGGCATAGCTTCATCCAATCGAACCTGTGGAGCTAGATATACCAAACAGAAAAATCATTTCACTTTTGAATTTGGTGGACAGAATTTCATCATCAGTAAGACACTCAGAGCTCATTGCAGAATATTAACTTTAGACTTAGTTTGACTTTGATTTGAACTTTATATTAAAATTGTATATTAAAATTAATAAATGTTTTTTTTATAATGGAAAATCATTTAACAATCTTTAATTATTGACTGTTTTAAGATAAACTTGCAGGACATTTTAAGGGATTTTGCATATTGCTGTAAAAGGTAAAATCACATTTATTTAATTATAAATGTTTAATGTTTCCAGCTGATTCAGCTATGTCAGCATCAAGCAAGAACAAAACTGATTATCAAGACACTATTATCAGCTTTCAGCAGATCTACATCTGGACAGGTACAGACACAGACATACCTTTATCATACACAGTGCATTAGTTTATATACACACTATAAACATGTTGAATCTCCATCATTTTTGCTTAAATAACAGTAATGCTTTTGTTTGCAGAGTCAGATATGAGCATACGGCCAAAAACTGAGAGAGTATGTGGAGGATTATCACGTCTTGATTTTTACAGAAACAATCTGTCTGGTACAAAACTATTATGATAGTAGTTAACTGATCTTAAACTTTTTTTTAATAATAATAATAGCTCGCCAGTCACGGTGGCCATTATTACTCAAGAACACTGGTTAATTGCATAACATTTGTTATATATACTCATAGACTCAGTAAAGGAGAATTTTGAAGTTCTTGACACCACTGACATTAAGATTGACTCAGGGAAAGAAACACCAAAGCAGCAGTACTGGGTCTTTAAGCATCAGTTCACTGCAGCAGAGGCCCAGCTGTGGTGTCTCCAACGTAAGTCTTATTCAATGTAGGCAAATTCATTAGTTCATTCAATCATTCATTCGCTTTTTCCCGAATCTGGGGTCACAGGATCTGCTGCGCCTATTCCAGCACACATAGGGTGAGAGGCAGGGGTACACCCTGGACGGGTCACCAGTCCATCTCAGGGCAACACGTAGACAATCTGAGATTGTACTATAAGTGCTGTGTATTTGATTTCTGTGGTTGTGTTTTCTGAAGGTTGTATGGAGGAGGAGTATTGTTATGTGTCAGATCTACGAGATGAAGGCCCTGTGTATTTTATTTGCCTGTTGTATCCTGATACACGGATCTGTGGAGCATATGATAAACCTCTGAGACAGGCCTGCAGTTTGGTACTGTCAGAGGACCCCCAGACATCTTATCAGAAAAAGGGTATGAACAATATTACCTTCTGCACTGAGCAACATAAATTACATTAGAAATTATATACAATATCAGTGCAACATCACTGTATTGACCTTAAATCTTTCATGGTTTAAAATTTAGAGTTTATGACATCTGTGTTCATAAACCTGTACTATATGGATAATGCATAGTGAAATTGAATGTTTCTGGTCTGGGTTCTTTTGACAAAGTAGTTAAATCACAACCTTTACTTGAAAAAACTTTCTAAATGCAAATAGCGTATTATTATATGTAATGTAAAAGAATACAATATATTATTGTGTACTAGTATACATGTTTGTATACATGATATATGTTTAGCTCTTCAGTATAATCCTGTTTTATATAATCATTACATTTATATATGAATATAATTATCTATCAGTTTTTCACATACTTTAAGCTTGATCTGTATTGCAAATTAAGTTTACAATGAATTTATGTTCTGTTCACAAGATTTAATTTTTAATATGAGCTTCAAAATTCATTCATTCATTCATTAATTCATTCATTCATTCTGATGGAGCCTATCCCAGTGCACATAGGGCAAGAGGCAGGTGTACACCCTGGACAGGTCACCAATCCATCACAGGGTCACACGTGTAATGTAAGGACATTGTAACAGTTTTTCTGAAAGTAGGTAGACAATCAACAGTCAGTCTTTATCAATCAATACATCATGTGGCGTTTCGTTGAGCCCTAGGATATAGTAGACCTAATTGCTTCTCGCCTATTTAGAATGTCACAAAAAATATAATAATAGACAACAAAAATAGTTATTTATAGTCAATAAATTTAAATATTATTTGATTTTCTGCTTCCTGCTACTTGATAATTGTTCCAGTGCCTTTTTGGGATGTCTTTATTTTGTCTAAAAGGAGGAAAATCAGTAATCAGTATGTATTTTTTTTTCTGGCAGCCAAACAGTAATGTGATGTTTTTTCAACAAGCTCATTGAAACCATGTGTCTACAGGCCCATTCTCTGGTGTCTGCAGTAGTCTGTTTAGCTTCTGTATAGACTCGTCTAGTAACTTCTGTTTAGTATCTCCATATGCCTTGTGATATTCCTTAGTATTAAAATTATATACAGGGTTGTCTTCATTTTTGAGTTCAGTACATGGATTTTGTTTGGAGAGAGAGCTTGATTTTCTAGCTGTCTGACGTTTTACATGGTACAAGGTGCTTGACTTCTTTGAAAATTGCTGTAGAAAAGAGCTTTAAATTGTACATATAACTTAAAATAATCGGTCTATAGAACATAGTCTTAAGAACTATTCTGAAATTGTTTTGCTATTTACACAAATAATAATATGAGAAATTATTAAATATTGTAAATCGTTCTGGAATTATAGATTCTTTCTGTGTTAAATCACTAGCTTTTTTATATTGTGCAATATCTTCGTTGCATTACATCAGATAAGTGTACATTCTAAAACGATTAGTATAATTGCAATATAATATTTATTTAGACAAAGCTTACTTGTTTTTATCTTTTCCCAGTAAATCTAACTGGCAGTGTTAAAAGCTTCTACAGCCGTGTGCCTTTTAGAAAGATGGTGTCTTATTCTGTCCGTTACCGTGTTGGTGTTCTTAACAGGTCCATCACTGAAGGGTAAGACATCTGACTAGGTTGTTATTTTAAAACTTTGACTATTAGAAAGACTGTACTGTAAAATGAAAACCAAACGCTTATTTAATGAAATTAAATCTATTTATACTCCAACTATGTTTAATGCTTCAAATTATTCATGTCACTGCTGTGATCAGATTTCTGGATTGTGAGAGGCGCTGTGATGAGGATCATTGCTGTAGGGCAATTGGCTATGTTCAAGACACCGAAACATCTGGTATGATCATGTTACGGCTTTTGCAGTGTTTGGAATGTGCTATTAACATATGTTGGAAATGAACATGCGTTTCCTTTTCTCACTTTTTCTTGGCTTAGGTGTTCAGTGTCTGCTTCTAAATAGTCTGGGTATTCAGACATGTGGAGAAAATGAAAGAACAAAATGGAGGGTACAGAATTGCTCTCCATCTAAAGTACAGTCTGAGGTCTACCCATTTGGTTGGTATGAGAAGCCAGGTATATATGTGTTCTGTACACAAGAAATGGGTTAATACAGGGTTACATACAGTATGTATCTTTTCATGTGTTTAGCTCAATATTTCTAAAACATACAACGAAGATGTTTGCAAGTACAATGTTTTGTTAGCTTTTATTATAATATATTATAATATAAGTGTACCTTTGGAATATACATATTATCAAACATCTGTGTTTGTAGTGAATCAGTGGACAAAAAGTCCTGGGATTTGTCCTTCCTTCACACTTCGCCCTCCATCAAAAGTTGGTGAGGAAGTATATTCATATAAAAACTTTACACATAATGATAGTGAAATGATCAGTTAGTTTATGTGCATTATGAAAAGCTCATTGTGCTATGGAGTTCAAGTCAGTTCATTTTGTTAATTTTTAATGTTGCAGCTTAAATTACGTACATATAAATTACACAAATTAATAATTTTTTTTAATAATAAAGTAAGTTTGTTACTTCTTTGATTTTGACAGTAGGAGTATCTCATTGATGAAAGACATTCTAATATGGAATAAGATATAAAATATCAAAATGTATTATTGAAAATTATTGTTTACAGGTAATTTAAAAAACTATAAACTACTGGATGCATCATATGTCATAGTGGACCCTTCTATTTCTGAATTTGACATAGTTCATATCAGTAGAGATATTGCTAATGACCTTGGAAGAGTAGGCAACTGGTGTCTGGCTGGTAAGACATTTCATAACTCAAATACCAACAACTCTAGTATTCAAAAAAGAAAAAGATATACATACCTTTGTGTGTTTGTGTATATTTTTCTGCAGACTGTGAGAAGAAAAACTCCTGTTCCGCTGTCTCAGTGGACACTAGAGAGTCTGCAGTGAGGTGTGTCATGTACCCAGACACTAATATCTGCCTACCAACATCCAGTGGTCAACAATGTTTCCTTGTAACTAAGGAACCCGCCCAATTTGTCTACATAAAGACTAGTGAGTGTAAGGTTTATAATATATCCATATATCCATAGAATAAGTTTTTTTCAGGACAAGTAACACCTCACTGTCTCATATTATTGTTTTGTCATTTTTATGTTAAAGCTTTTAGGAAACGGTTAACATTGGTGTCCATCCCTGGCCATGGAACACTTCTTGGTAAAAGTGAGTTGAAGCTGATTGGGGCTGACAGCAAGAGTGTGACTTCTTTCTTAGGTGTTCCTTATGCAATTCCACCAATTAATGAAATGCGCTTCAGGCCCCCAATGCCAGCAAATTGGACTGGTACCTGGAATGCCACATTTTCTCGGTATGTTTTTTTTTGTTGTGTTTTTACTTATTCTGTTTATATTTCATATACAGTTAAGACTGAAAGTGAATCTGTAGTAAATAAAAGCTTTAAAATAAAACTACAGGCTGTTAAAAGAAATCAAATAAGATTTATTAATTAGAGTCATTTGCTTAAATTTTTTTGGGATAAAATTATTGTCAATTATTGTCTATGGTTAATGCAAACTGTACCAAATCAGTGATTTGCCAGCTTATCATTTAAATAATCCACAATGGAATTACAGTGGTGATAGACTGGTTGACAGATCAGACAGGAGGTCAGACAGGAGTCTCCATGGAGGATGATGTTTGCAAATGATTTTGTGATTTGTGGTGAGAGGAGAGAGCTGGTTGAGAAGAATTTGGAGAGGTGGAGGTGCTGGAGAGAAGGGGAATGAAAGTCAGTAGGAGTAAGACATAGCACATGTGTGGGAATGACAGGAAAAGCAATGGATTGGTGAGGTTGCAGGGAGAAGAAGTAGTGAAGGTGGAGGAGTTTAAGTGCCTGGGGTCAACAGTGCAAAGTAATGGAGAGTGCGTTAGAGAAGTGAAGAAAAGATTTCAGGCAGGGTGGAACGGGTGAAGAAGAGTGGCAGGGGTGATTTGTGATCGTGTTTCCACAAGAGTGAAAGGGAAAGTTTATAGGACTGTAGTAAGACCTCCAATATTGTACGGTTTAGAGATAGAGGCGTTGACAGGAGGAGGAGCTGGAGGTGGCAGAGTGGAAGATGTTGGGATTTTCATTGGGAGTGGATGGACAGGATTAGGAACGGGTTTATTAGAAGGCGCATGTAGGATGTTTTAGAGACAAGGCGAGTGAAGCTAGGTTGAGATGGCTTGGACATGTGCAGAGGAGGGTATATATGCAGTATATTAGTAGAAGAATTCTGAGCATGGAGGTGCCGGACAGGAGGAAAAGAGGAAAACCAAAGAGGAGGTTTATGGATGTGGTGAAGGAAGATATGCAGGTAAGACAATGGAGTACATTAATTTAACCAGAACAATGGATTTTTATAAAGCATGGCAGGTTAAATTAATATATAT
>JAOTRA010000035.1:12204008-12216746 GCA_026260255.1 Pseudolaguvia tuberculata | reverse complement strand
CTCCAGGGTGGGGCCCCGGTTGCGCCATACCGGGCGACGTCACTGGCCTTGTTCTCTCCTTCTTCATAAGGGGTAAATCGGTACCTTTCGCCAACCTCTTTCTTTTTTTATACTTTCCTGCACTTCCTCATTCCACTACCACGTCTCTTTGTCTTCCTTTCCCTTTCCAGATGTACCAACAAGTATGTTCCTAGCGATCACCCTTATCACTTCTGCAGTCGTTGCCTAATCATTCTTTACCACAACGCCTGACTGACCTCCTCCCTGAATCTTACACGAGTCTTCCTCCTTCAGCTTCCACCATCTTATTCTCTTTTCTGTCCTTTCTGTCTTCCTCTTCTTCCTAACATCCAATGCCATCCTACAGACAACATCCTACCATCCGATGCTGTTTAACTACACTATCCCCTGCCACCACTTTACAGTCCCCAATCTCTTTTAGGTTACCTCTCCTGCACAAAATATAGTCCACCTGTGTGTGCAACTTCTTCCACTCTTATACGTCACCCTATGCTCATCCTTCTTCTTAAAAGACGTGTTAAACACTGCTATCTCCATCTTTTTAGCAAAATCTACTACCATCTGCCCTGCCACATTCCTCTCTTTAAAGACATACCTACCCATCACATCCTCATCACCTCTGTTCCCTTCACCCACAAAACCATTGAAGTCTGCTCCTATCACCAATCTTTCATGCCTAGCTACATTCTCTACCACTCCATCTTTCTACGCTCCATCATGTCAGCTAACTCTCTTCCTTTACCAGTCATAGTACCAACATTTAAAGAACCCACCCTAACCTCCACTCTCCTACACTTCTCCTTCACTTATCTACACTTCAATGTACCCCTCTTAACTTTCATCCTTTAGATAGCTGGGATTGGCTCCAACAGACCCGTGATCCCATATTAGAGAATAAGCAAGTGTAGAAGATGAATGAATAAAGGTGGCCGGTCAAATTTAGCTGATTGTACATAAGACGCATTAGAATAGAACAGAGCGTTTACATCCCCAACCAACATCACTATAAAACAGGCATATTCAAACCGTTTTAATTAATAATGTCGGAATTAAAGTATAAAATGAAGACCACATCTTAATTAAGTATCAGTATGTCGGTGGTTAGGGAAGGGCTTTTCCTGAAAAGCTTGAAGCAGACTGCGTTGATTTAGCGCGCTCTGCTATGGGCTGAAGGAACTGACAGCAGGAGGAGAAAACAGAGTCAAGCGTATGACCAAGACGGAGAGCTCACGTCAGCACCGTGCCACAGCTGCGTGCGTGTGTGTGTTGGGGTCACTAAATCGAGCGACAGATAGAAGCAGAAACCCGATTGCACAGAGCACTATGGAGTTTAACTACAATGAAGAATGAAATTTACTTTCTGGATGCGCCACTCGTCTGGGTTCAGTGATGAGTTGGCTCCTGACGTGGATCCTGCTGGTAACCGGTGGACTCCATCAGGTGAGGTATTTGTTTAGCAAATGCTTAGTCAGCAAATCAGCCAGTTTAGATCGGGACCAACTTAAACTTGAGTTAATTAAAACTTAAGACAACACATCATGGTCAAAATGAGAGAGAGAGAGAGAGAGAGAGAGAGAGAGAGAGAGAGAGAGAGAGAGAGAGAGAGAGAGAGAGATCTTGATACAGGCTCGTGGTGACTGGAATCTTTTAGTTTAATTTAGGCTTAATTAAGGCAGACCTGGCATTGAGCCTATAGTCTATTAAATAAATGCTTTAATTAAATGTTTAGTTGGTTAAGTCTGGTTGATTTTTCTTAGATGTTTAGAATTGTTCCTACTATCCAGTGGAGAAGCATATTAACAACAGGAAGTTACTGTGCAAGGTTTTAGGGCAAATATGACATCAGATCTCCAGGGTCCTGGTTTCTCCTGGAAACTTGAGCTTGTGTAATTGTTATCGCTTGCTTTCTCTGCATTTGAGTTATGCTAAATTGTCCATGGTTGGTTTGGTGATTTGCCGTTGGATAATTTGATATTTGTGGATCTACCATGACGTTGACCAGAATAAAGTGGTGAATGAATGAGAACAGATTAAGGATTTGTAATATTTTCTAAGGTTACCGTGTTTCTGTGATTGGGTGGTTAAGGGTGTAGTCTAATGTTAGGTAAGAGATTCTGAGGTGCAGTCTGCATTCCTGTTAATTCTTGGTATTTAGCAGGGTTGAGGTCTGTGCAGGTTACTCAATTTATTGTATAAAACAGTTGAAAATGTCAAGGAGATGCATCACTTTGGAAGTAAAGTGTCTAATATTCACGTGTAATGAAATAATCATTATAATAATTTGACACATTAAATATCTAGTGCAATAGTGCCATCTGGTGGATCAGGGAGATGATTCTCACTTCTCTCTCTCTCTCTCTCTCTCTCTCTCTCTCTCTCGTTCTCTCTCTCTCTCTCTCTCTCTCTCTCTCTCTCTCTCTCTCTCTCTCTCTCTCTCTCTCTCTCTCTCTCTCTCTCTCATATGTAAAGGTGTTATCACAAAGTCCCACAGTCTTGGTTTCAGTTGTAAACACAAACCTAGACCTGTTTAACAGAACACAGTACTGTAAGTGGCCCTGTAAATGTCCTAAAATATCCCCCATCTGCCCTCTGGGGGTCAGCCTGCTCACAGACGGATGTGACTGCTGTAAGGTCTGTGCTAAACAGCTGGGAGAAACCTGCAACGAGAGAGACACTTGTGACTATCATAAGGGGCTCTACTGTGACTACAGCTCTGACAAGCCTAGGTATGAAAAAGGCGTATGTGCATGTAAGTGTCTTCCCATACTAATGCCTTATTTCTTTTATGCTTGGCAACCTATTTTACGGTTTTATACAATACAAAAGTATTTGTCACATTGAGCACCACCATATTGAGTGGTAAAAACATGTAAGGAAAATGAAACAGCAGTTATCTTGACACTTTGATGGTATTATTTAAATTTTAAAAGAATCTTACTTATAGAACCTATATTTAATGCTTCCCATTTTTATTTTACATTTTCATGTTGAATTAACCCTTTCACTATTGTTTGATGTTCCTGGGCTTTAGATCTGGTTGGGACAGGCTGTGAGTATAGTGGTGTGATCTACCGTAATGGGCAGAGCTTCCAGCCCAGCTGTAAGTATCGCTGTTTGTGTGTAAATGGGGCAATTGGGTGTGTGCCACAGTGTACTGAATCCCTTCCGCCACGGGGATGGTGTCAGTCACCCAAGCTGGTAAAGATTCCAGGCCGTTGCTGTGAACAGTGGATCTGTAATGAGCCTCGGAAAACACGCCGAACAATGCCAAGACATGCGGTGGAGGGTAAGGATTATTTAACTAATAATAATTATTTAACAGAACCCCTTAAATGTTCCACTCTGTTATATTGTAGCCATTTGCTAAAATCATTTAAGATGATTATTTCCTCATTAATGTATACACAGCACTCCATATTGACAGGAAAACACAGAAATGTTGAAATTTTTCCTGTTTTATTAAAAAATAAAAACTGAAATATCACATGGTCCTAAGTATTCAGACACTTTACTCAGTATTTAGTAGAAGCACCCTTTTGATCTAAAACAGCCATGCATCTTTTTAGGAAAGATGACATAAATTTTTCACACCAGGGTTTGGGGATCCTCTGTTATTCCCCTTGCAGATCCTCTCCAGTCTCTGGAGAGACGCTTAACTGCTCAGTGAGAGGAGTTGTGAAGCCACCCCTTTGTTATTTTAGCTGTGTGCTTAGGGTCATTGTCTTGTTGGTGTTCCTGGTTTTCTCAACACATAAAGCTTAGAGTTAAGGCCAAAATGCTTTATCTTCGTCTCATCAGTCCATAGAATCTTATTTCTCACCATTTTAGCAAACACCATGCGAGCGTTCATATGTCTTGAACTGAGGAGAGGCTTCCGTTGGGCCACTCTGCCATAAAGCGATGGTTGACTTTATACAACTTTCACCCATCTCCCAACTGTATCTCTGAAGCTCAGCCACAGTGATCTTTGGGTTCTTCTTTATCTCTCTGACCAAGGCTCTTCTAACCGATAGCTCAGTTTGGCCAGACGGCCAGCTCTAGGAAGGGTTCTGGTCATCCCTAATTGCCACAATTCTGTCTCTGAGCTCTTCAGGCAGTTCCTGTGACCCCATGATTCTCATTTGACAGGTACATACTTTTGGCTTTCAAGTCCAATCAGAATAATCAAACGCAGCTGGACTCAAATGAAGGTGTAGAACCATCTCAAGGATGATCAGAAAAAAGGGAAAGAACCCGAGTTAAAGATATGAGTATCACAGCAAAGGGTCTGAATACTTGACCCATGTGATATTTCAGTTTTTCTTTAATAAATCAGCGAAAATGTCAACAATTCAGATTTTCTGTCTATATGGGGTGCTGTGTGTACATTAATGAGGAAAAAAATAACTTAAATGATTTTAGCAAATGGCTGCAATATAACACCGTGAAAAATTTAAGAGGGTTTAAATATTTCCTTTACTCACTGTACCATGGGCTCAAACATCAATCAGGATTAAATCGCTTTGTTGTTTGAATAGATAAAGCCTCTCTGCATTAGTGCTATAAATATACAGTATGTCTGTAAGAATTGTCTCAGTTCAAACGTCTATAAACTTAAATAGCCTAAAGTATTTTATATTGCTTTCAGTGTCGCTAAACACCAATGAGATCTGGCATAACAACTGCATTATGCAGACTACCCCATGGAGCCCATGCTCAAAGACCTGTGGACGGGGTGTATCCATGCGACTCTCTAATGACAATACCCAATGCACCATGGAACAACAAAGCCGACTGTGTAACCTCAGACCCTGCGATGTGGATATAACCAAACATTTTCGGGTAAACAACCAACTTTGCTTTTAGTTCATTACTAAAGTTTGGTCTAGCTTAATAGCAAACCTTCATTTTTAAGTCTTTAGATCTTCAAAACATTGTCTTTCTTATTCATCAATTAATGTAATTAAATACAATATAAGAAAAACCTTCCTAATCCTAATTTCTGTCATGCAGCCAGGAAAGAAATGCCTGAACATCTATCGTGAGCATGAATTTCAAAATTTCACAATCTCCGGCTGCATCAGTAAGAGGCCTTACTGGCCCAAATATTGTGGTGTGTGTTCAGATGAACGCTGCTGCATCCCTTATAAATCTAAGACTATTGAGGTGGAATTCGAGTGTCCCAATGGAGCAGTGTTTACATGGAAGTACATGTGGATCAATGCATGCTTCTGCAACCTCTCCTGCAGAAACCCAAATGATATTTTTGCTGATCTAGAGCCTTATTATGAGCACAATGAGATCATGAACTGAGACTTAAGGAAGCTATAATATTACATTTTTACATTTATATTACAAAGTGTTTTAATAGAATTAGTGCTGATTGATGAACTCTCCAATTATAAGACAATTTAAATTAATTCCAGCCACTATAAACGGATTTGTTGTTTATAAATAGTCAGTAAGCATAAGGGCATTAATATGTGCTTTATAAGTACTAATAAACAGGCAATATTATAGTAATATAAATGCACTATTTAATAGGGAAAGCAAGTTAATGTTTATGTATGTTAATGTTGTTAATGTCTGACTTTTAGAATCTGTTTGTGTGAGTAAATAAAAAGCACCTTGTATGCACAGTATTAAATGTAGTGTCAGCAAAACCATAGTATACGCTGATGGAAAGTGTCCTAAATTTCCAAATGTTGTACCTAGCAATTTTAATCTGGTTGGAAACAGTTTCTTTGGAATTTTCCTAAGTCTTACAGAGGCAGCAAATGTAATTTATGTAATGGAAATACAGTATAAAATGATTAGTATTAGATTTTTTTTAATTTACGTCACATAAAATTCGGGTTCTACAACACAGGTTTGTTAGATTACTATGTTTAAATTAAGTTGCAGTTTTACCCCTCCTGCCTTTCGTCCTTCAAAAAGCTGAAATAGGCTTCAGCAGACCCCCTCAAAATAGAGAATTAGTAGGTATAGAAGATTAATTAATTAATGCAACAAGTTAGTTAAACCTAATTTTTTCATGCATGGATATTTTTGGTAATGCCAAGTTCAGTTATGTATTTGGCAGACGCTCTTATCCAGGTTATGGGTTGTGGGTTAAAGGCCTTGCTCAAGGGCCCACAGTGGTTGCTTGGTGGTGGAGGTGGGATTCGAACCCCGGTTTTTCTGGTATTGGTCCAACACCTTAACCACTAGGCATTTGCTTATTTCCTATATTCATCTAAAATATGATGAACAAAATCATTTCAAACAAACTTGTTTTTGCATCCATTTTACAGTTTTACTCTACATGGATATTTATTATGAAATTTGTTATACAATATGTGCTGTATGGGTTTCTTGGGTATCCCAATTTACTCAATAAGTTCAAATATATGCATTAAAATATATGCTGTAAATTGTCTGAAATGTGTGATGGTCTCTTTCAGGTCTTCCTGACCTTGTGTATTTGGTATAGTACAGAATATAGGTGGATATCTTTTATATCTAACAGATTACATTCACCAGATTTTCTTACAGCTGGGTTAGTTGCTATGAATATTAGCTTAATAGCAATTAACACACGTAAATAGATTAAAAAAATTTTTTTTTCTTGTCTGTTAGTTTTGTTATCTGTATGCAGTGATTTCAATGAATTATTAGGTACACATACTACCTATAGGCTACAGCTGCTTCTTTAGTTACAGAAATTAAATACAGTAATCTTTGTTTGTAAATGGATCTTTTTGTAACACAGACTATGCATTGTGGTGTTTAAGTAATTTGGCTTTACATAGCCATTTTCAGACTTTATAAAACTGCAATTGTTGATTATTTGGTCATTTAGGCATTACTGAATTTTAACTAGATTTAAAGATTCTTCTTCACTTCTGTGAACGGACTATAAAGTGTTGGTGATATAGGCTGCATTTTCTGCTTTTCTCTCTAAAAAATAAAATACTTGGCTAAAAAGTAACCATTAAACAATTTACAATCGTTTATTTTGGAAAATAAATCTCAACCTTGTTTGAAAAATAAGCATCTGCTTTCAGGACTGCAATAATGACATAATTTAGAATAAACTGAAGTATCAGATGAGGAACTTTGATCTTCTTATTTCACTAAAAAAGACCATGTGTATAATTGCTAATAGGCTTGGGTCTGTTCTGCAGTCAATGTCCATAGAGAATGTAATTTAAGAGTATCCATGCTGATTCCCTCTGGTGGAATGACGATTGAACCACATCCAGAGAAGAGACAGTTCGGGTACAGGACAGGCGGGTCATGCTAACTGCCGGCACACAATAAAAAGAATACAATGTGAGGAAATGCTTACTAAAAAAACATGTAAAACGCACGTGCTTTTTCAGATAAGTAAGGTTAAATAAAAACAGGCTTGAAAAAAGGTTAATAAAAAGGTCTCCTAATAGGTGTTAATTTTACTTACTCTATCCAATCCCCTGAATTAAGTACTTCAACACTTTGGGTAATTTGGCAGGCTATAATCAAAATAAAAGCGATGTGTAACGTAAAAATTGGTCAAAAACAGAAGGCAAGACATTTTTTTAAGTAAACAAAAACCTGATCAATCTGACATAGGCATCCACAGTCAGCCACCTAAATGAGTAAAAACAAGAAAATACATAACTACATGTAAGAATAAAAACTACAAACTACAGAAATATAAAAATGATAAATATTGGTATTAAGGAATTACATTTACAGCATTTGGCAGATGCTCTTATTCAGAGTGACTTACATGTTAGCACTTTTTGTACAGCTGAGCAATTGGGTCTAAGGGCCTTGCTAAGGGGCCCACAGTGGTTGCTTGGCAGAGCTGGGAATCGAACCCTTGTCCTTCTGGTATCAGTTCAATGCCTTAACCACTAAGCTACCACTTCCCCTTAGAGTTGATCATTGTCTTGACACATACATTTGACAGAGGCCGTATTAAGACTTGCATCTAACTCATTTTTTATACACTGAGCAGTTAAGGGCCTTACTCAGGACGCCAAATATGATCATTTGTTGGTGCTGGGAATCGAACCCACAATCTGTTGGTTAGTGATCAAACATGTTACCACTTCCCGTATTTAAGTAAAATGCAAACATTAGTTAAATTTTATTTGAATGTATTAAGACGGAAAATGAAGTGTTTTGTATATATTTTTATTCCAAATAAGGGATGTTATATATAAGGTACAGTTCATACAGCAACTGTAACTGTATGAACTGTATATATAAGGTACACCTTACCTTAAGAAGAGTGGCTTTCATTGGATTTACTCTTGAATTGAATTTAATCTGCAGATATAAATATAACTGCCCAACATGCTTATAGTAAAACATTAATTGATTAATGTACATTTTAAACAGATGAGTGATAATTAGTACATACCATTGAATCAACAACAGGATAGCCATCTCCTACAACCAGAATAGTTGGGCACCTAACAGAACAAACTTTACAGTGAAAAGTGCAGGAGAAAGCAAATGGTAAAATACAGAGATGGTAAAGTGCTGTACTTTAGTACTAAAACAGTATTACTTTATTGCATGAACATTTATCTTACCTCAAGTTCTTCACATGAAGGTTTCTCTTTGAAGGAGATCTCTAGACATTTAAATTCCTTCGACTGAAGAGCAAACCAGAATAAAGTGAAGTTAAATTTGTTAAATATCCTTATCCCACACTTGGACATGTTAAATTGCAAATATGCACTGGAATACCTGTGATAAGACTTGACAAACAACTCTAAGTTTCGCTGGTTAATGCTGCTTAGGATGTGATGTCGGAAGGTTGCAATGAGACTAGGCTTGTTGTGAATTTCCTCCTGTTAAAATGCTTTAGATTACTATGTGTACATGATTTTAAAAAGGTTCTATTCTTCAATTGTTGTAAGATGATAAAATAAGAGAATTAGGAATGATAGGTGTTTTGTCTTACATTTACAAACAGATGGAAAATGACCATGTCAGGAACATTATGCGTCCAGTCAGAAACCTGTGGGAAGTATCCGCTTAATATTAATGGCTAAAGTACAATGAAAAAATATTCGACAGCCAAAGGTTTGTTGACCTATCACAAAACAAAACCCTCACACTTCACCCCTATGGGCAATTTAAAGTCATCAAATCAACCTAATGTAGATGTTTTTTGACTGCGGGAAGAAACCCTGAGTACCCGGAGGTAACCCACGCAAGCACAAAAAGAACATGCAAGAACAACACACAAAGATGCCCAGCCCAGGAATCAAACCCAAAACCTTCTAGTTGTGAAGTGACAGTGTTAACCACTACGCCACCGCACCACCCGTATTTTCAGTAAAAACTGTTTTATTAAGACAAGGCCCCTGTAATTTTCAAATCATTTCCAGAAGTGATTGGATTATTATAACAATAAAAATAATTTTGTATTAGGTTGTTCAAAGACTTAAATTTGAGTGTCAGGCGTCCAAAAGTGCTATAATTGCAGTACAAGCAAAGTCTGCAGCAGGCACTTTGTTAATTTATCTTTTATACCTGCTTATTCCTAATTTGGGGTTATGGAGGTCTGCTGAAGCCTCTCTCAGCTTTCTGAAGGGCAAAAGGCTGTAGGGATACACCTTGGGCAGATCACCAGTTCATCAAAGGGCCATTCACACTCACTCAGACATACAAGTTTTTGTACATTGGAAGGAAATCGGAGTACCCAAAGTAAACCCACGCAAACGAAGGGAGAACATGCAAGCTCCAAATAGAAAGCACATGGGAATCAAAACTGTACCTTCTGCTGTGAGGCAACAGTGCTACCCACTAAGCTACCATAACGCCTACTTATTTAAACTTATTTATAACTTTTCCAGTGTCTTTATAACCGTACAACTAGTTAAATTTTTTGTGATATGTGGTGATTTTATGACCAGTTGTAGTCTGCATGAGCTCTTGTACCTTATGTGCTGCCCAGTCCATCCACACTTCTGCCTGAGCATCAGTGTTAATTATAATTAAACCATCAACTAACTCAGGGTGGTTCAGCTGTAAGATAAACAACCAATCAGCAACCAGTTAGTTCATTGCTTAATTATAACTGTCTTTATTTAAGGTTTAAGTCTTTAATTTAATATGTCTACATTATATGTCTCCCTTTTAACAAACAGATTAGAGAAGGACCATTGCAAGACTAAAATTATTAAAAGATATTTCAATTTGGAGGAATGCTCTTGTAAATTTGTGGCCTGCATGTCTATTACAAGTAAAAGGATTCTGCAGTGTCTATCAGCAACACTGGTATGTATATCAAAACACTCGCTCCAGTTACAGTTCTGGTTTAAGTTACAGCAAAGTGTGCAAGGATGTAGGGTCCAGCTCTTAATACTATAGAAAGAAAGTGCAGCTCACTATTTAATGTGATAATGTCATATTTTGTAAAGTAGATCTAATACTATATTGCATAATTAAAATGCTGAAGCACGACAGAGATGGTCTCAGAGAGCTGGTCCATTGAGGGATCTAGAACAGGATACATGTAATGGTTATAAATATAAGAATTTACAATATGCTTAGTCTAAGGGCGGCGCGGTGGTGTAGTGGTTAGCACGCTCGCCTCACAACAACAAGGTCCCGGGTTCGATTTCCAGGTCTGGGGTCTTTGTGTGGAGTATGCATGTTCTCCCCGCGCTTGCGTGGGTTTCCCCTGGGTACTCCGGTTTCCTCCCACTGTCCAAAAACATGTACATTAGGATTGGTGAGTCTAAATTGGTGAGGCCATAAATACCCAGCCATTACGGAGTAGCCTTAGTGCTGGTCCCAAGCCCCGATAAATGGGAGGGTTGCAATAGGAAGGGCATCCAGCGTAAAACCCCGCCAAGTTGAATGTGCGGACCATTGATCCGCTGTGGCAACCCCTAACGGGACCAGCCGAAGGACAAAAAACAATATGGTTAGTCTATGTGTTGCCCTGAGATTGACTGGCGACTTGTCTAACACAAACCGACAACATGCCTTCTTCTGATTCCCCCGGGAACCCTGGGCCCTCTGGAGTCAAAAACCTTTCCCACAATTGAAGTGTGTCTCCTCTTCCCATACTATCACCACCCCTATTTTCAGATGGCTACACTTCACCTTCCTCAGTCGTCTCCCTGCAACACCCCTTTTCTCTTCCGTTGTTGCTTCCTCTGATGAAGACGTCATTCCAATTGACTAATAATGGGGCTCTTTCAATAAAGATATTCCCTTTCAGTATCACTGTGTCTCTGGTGTAATTTTTGTATTAGTATTTTTATTTTTGTTAGTTTTTAAGTTTAACACTCAGTTCAGGTTTATCCAGTTTTTAAAGATCTCTGATAGCACACCGTCTCTGTTTTTAGTCTATTCTTCATCACATTTAGTTCCCTTTCATTCCTTTATTTTAGTGCTACGCCTAATATGTATATATGTTATAGTTAGTTTATGATTAGTTTTTCAGCAAACTATATATTTCTAATTGCTCACGCCTATTTGCTCACGCTGCCATTATTTCTAAACATTTTTCTAACACATGGAGGCACAAATGTATTGATTTTATGGTTCTGTGCAGATAAAACTTGCTCCAACAGACTGTTCAACCACAAGGACATGCAGGAAATCACAATATTTTTCTATGTGCCACATTAATGCACTCTCAACCCCTCTCGGTCCCTCCAGAGTAACCTTCAGCCCCTCCCATAGCACCCCCTTCGGCCCCTCCTATAGCGTCCCCTTTGGCCCCTCCTATAGAGTCCCGTTCAGTGTCCCCCGTTTTCCCCTTGGACAGTTCTCTGGCACGCGCGCCCCTAGAGATTACGAACTCCGTCTGTTTCCTTGTCTATGTTTTTGTATTTATTTATGTTTGTAATTACTCTTGCCTTGGTCACGTCATGTTGTTTTTGTTGCTTTGCTATGTCCTGGCGTTATCTGTGTTCATTATTTTCTCTCTCTCTCTCTCTCTCTCTCTCTCTTTCTCTCTCTGCTCATTCCCCGGTTGCGTACGTGTGCCTTCTTCCCTGGTCTTCCCTTTTTACTTTGTTTTTTGTCTCTTCTGTGCTCCCTGGCTTTTTCCTTGTTTCCTGTTTGTCCCCTTCCCCGTCCTTGTTGCTTTTGGTGCCCCGACCGGTTTGCCTGCCTGTTCTGCCATGTCTCCCCAGTCTGTTTTTATATCTGTGTATTTTGGTTCAGAGACGGTGTTTTCGGTTTTTTCCTTGTTTTCTTGGGCTGCGCCTTAGAGGACGCCAGGAGGCAACCTTTAGAGAGGGGGGCTATGTAAGGTGGCTGGCTGGGCTCCGCCCCTCACACAGCGTCAGCAGACGAACGCCACCCACATGGTTAGCGTCGTCGTTGATGTAATATTTAAGGCGACGCGCCGGTAAGCGTGTCGTGGGTTATGGTATGTACAGAGTGATTCTAGTTTGGCATGTACTTTGGATGTATATATATATATATATATTCTCGTTTTGTATTTAGTGTCAGTGTGTTCTCTTCATCTTCGTGTCGTCGTGTTTTGTTTTCATTTACGTATTTACTGTAAATTTCACCTCACCACTACTTTGGAATAAACATCACTCTTCACTGCATAATGGATCTGGCTCTATTCTCTACAATCACCTCGTCGTTACACTTATATATGGGTATCATCATTTAAAAAAATTTTTTTTTATCATATTATAGAACGGTAGTGAGACCAGCAATGTTGTACGGTTTAGAGACAGTGGCGTTGTCAAAAAGACAGGAGGTGGAGCTGGAGGTGGC
>JAOTRA010000035.1:12171969-12193123 GCA_026260255.1 Pseudolaguvia tuberculata | reverse complement strand
GCATCCAGCGTAAAACCCCGCCAAGTCGAATGTGCGGATCACGGATCCGCTGTGGCGACCCCTAACGGGAGCAGCCGTAGGACAAAAAAAAAACAAAAAAAAAACAAAACAGTATGTTAGAGTTCTGAATCGAGATATAACAATCCTGTTACTATGATCAAATCTGAGGTTAAACAATTCACACAAGTTTACACATTTAAGGTTTAATTAATTAAGTAAGAACCAGTAACATCACTAATAATAATGGTCATCTTCAATTATAATACAAATTGTAAATTGTACCATTAAACCTTTCACTAGAATAGAAGATTTTCTACTGGTTCAAAGCAACTATGTCCTAATTTTGTAGGATCTAAAGAAGTATGGTGCAACCACAGTAGTGCGAGTGTGTGAAGTAACATATGACAAGACACCACTTGAGAAAGATGGCATCACAGTCATGGTGAGTGCTAATTTGTGCTTAAAGTTTATGTTGTAGATAGGACATGCTTACACTAATCATGCCTATCCTGTGGTTCTGCTCCATTAACAAGACCAAGAAAACTACGTAATTTATACAAATTATTGTGGATAGCTGATCATACTCCTATGTAATTTTTACCCAAACTGTTGACACAAGTGTTGAAACACAATTGTAGGCTGTAGCATTAGTGTTCCTTCATTGAAACTGGCTAGAGGGTGAAATGTGTTTAACATAACAATATTCTCATAACACTGAAGACTAGAGACGTTATTTAATGGGATACATTTGAAATGTGATATAGACGTGATTTTCAGATGCCCACATACTTTTGGGTATTTAATGTATTGCTTTATTTCCTTTATAGCATTCTTGAGGAACTTGATTTCCTATCTTTTTGTTTTTCTGCTTGGTGTATGAATACTGTTAAAGGAGTGAAGAATGTAGGCAGTTTAATCAGTCATGTCTCCTGCTTATTAAACATGCAAGATGAAAATATATTGTTAAAACAAGTTCAGCATTTCCAAGTGTACACAGCAGCAACATAATTCACAACCCTGCACTTCTTACTATGTATATGACCAGATGCCAAAGACTACAATGGCACTTCAGTTCCAAAACATTCATATCCTGTAGGTAAACCTGTAAACTCTACCTATTCTTTGCCAATTATTTTGCAATATATAGGTTGTTGTGCGGAGAAACAAAAGTGTTTCACTACTGTATTAATCTTTGTTAGTTTCAATCTAAATAATTTACTATTAATTAAAGATGGTACACCGGCAGTTAATAGGAAATAGGATAATGGGTTAGTATTAAATCCTCCTTAATTTGTGTCAACTATTTACATCACTCTTGTATGTTAAACAGGCACTGCATAATGTAGACACAGCATTTTCTAAAACGCACAGTCAATGTAACAAATAGATACAGGGCCTGTATACTTCTCATTATGGCTAAAGTAGAAGAAACCTCTCTATAGTGCTCAGCTTTCTAAAGGGGAATTCACTCCTTGTTTTCTTCTCTGTTAAAACAACAACATGCATACATGTTATATAGTGTTTACATTAGGCAAACATAAATGTTGATGTTGGGTTCAGAAAGAAATGTAGGACAATACCTGCTCACATGTTATTATATACATTTGTAGTGTACTGTGTATATGAGGTTTTTGAGTTTCTCTTTGAAAGCAAATTAAGGTTATAATAATGACTGAATAGCAATGCTAGAGCATGTCACTATTTTGGTGATTTACTGTATAACCTTAGAATATACAGTGTGTCTGCTTCTCAGTGACATTCCAACTGCCTTTCTCTGTTTATATTCTCTCAGGTATTACATTTGACATTTTTCAAATTTTTCTAATTTTAAGACTTAAAACTCAAACAGTCTTTATTATGTTGCCCATGAGTGCATCCATGTTTCTGTGGTTGTATCTGAACCGAGGGTCAAATGTGTTGGCATACTGACTGTTTTGGTTTAACAAGTGACATAGTGTTCTCTTAATAGCACAGTGATCTGGAACTTGTGTCTGATGGTCTGCCAGATGCTATTTACCGACAAGTAAAAGGGACTTGAAAACACTACAGTACACCTTAGTAGTTTTTTCTTTAAAGAATTAAATTAAAAACAGAAACTGGTATGCTTGTTTTACTTTTCTTTCCGTAAATATAATTCAGGGCCCTGGCCTCAACAATCATACATATTACAATACATATTGTCCAAGATCTTTTGGTTAATGTTTTCTTAGAGTTCCTTTTAAAGTGAACAACTTTAAAGTGGCAACAGTGAGACTCAGGGTGTTTGAAAATGGAAATGTTTACTGATAGAAAACAGGTGCTTAAAGCTTCTCCTTATCTTGCAACAGGAGGATCTGGTTGCTGGAGAAATAGCAGGTATGCGATTCTAGGAAAATCCCAAAGCATTTGCTACAGTTAGCCTCCAGGTTTGAGACTAGCAAGCAACCCACTTTTCCAGAGCATATAGAGAACACAACATGCCTTCTTGAAATTAATATTTTACTGCAGACAAACCAGACATGTTTGAGTGGCTGGAGAGGGTTGGGTGGTGCCAGTAACTGCTTACAGGATTCTGCTGTTATTTTTAACTCAAGCAGCAGTAGTAATTACTGGCAGTTTACTTTCAAATATTAAATATCAAATATTAAAATACTACTTTATTTACAGTATGAACCATGGAAACTACTAGGGGAAGAACCCATGTGGAGACTCACACATAATAATGTACCTGTCAGATTAGATAGGAGGAAGTTTTAAGTTTAGTTTTAGTTTTCCTGCATCTGTAAAAGCTGGTTGATTGCTGTGCTTACACATAGCATATAAATATATATAATATTTATAAATATATATATATATATATAAAATGTATGTATGTCTCCAGCTTGTTAAAAGATATTGAGCATCAATCAAATATTGTTAGCTGGTTAAAAATGCACGGATAAGGTAAGAAGGTAGCTAGAATTGTTTTTAAGTATAACAGAATGTAAAGTAAAAGCATTGTTTTTGCCTAGAGTTGAGGAACGTTAAACTTTCAACTTCCCCAACGTACAGCTATCCTGCCACTTTTAAGCCATTAGATTTGATGCGGCACTGACCAAAGTTCCTTTGCCTCATAAAAGTATCAGAAAGTTTCAGACATCAGAATTCAAGTTTTGGAAATTACTTTAAGAGAAAAATAGGTGCTTGAAAGTGCTTGAAATAAGCTGTGTATATTTCCAAATTTGTCTAGATGTGCTATCAAAGAAAGAACAAAACAGTACTAATGATTAAAAATAGCATTGTGTGTTGCATAGCCTAGTTCCCTGCATGGGGTTTTCCTAAGCCTGCTCTAGCAATGTGTGCGTCACACACCGATAAGCTTGTTAATCATGTATACATTAGCGTTTAGTTTCAAAAATTACATTTTACTGAAATGTTGCAATCTACATATAATCCAACCGTTCTAAATATGATGTTTTGTAAAGAACAGCCAATAGTGTACAAATCTTATTTCTGTATGTAAAATATATATTTGGAGTTTTAATATGGAATATTGTCACTTGGCTTTGACAACCATGGATTTTCCTCCACATCAAATTTCTGTCTGGCAAATGTAAATTTTTTTGGCCTGTTAGAGGCAAAAAATAATACTGCACATCTACAAAGTACAATGCAGTTGTCCAGCAAAACAGTAAATTCTATTTTGCAGTGATAGCCGTTTTTTCCCAATGTAATTTAATAAATAGGATTAATACGTTTTTACCAACAGTACGATTGGACCGAGGCTCCAAGCTGGCAAGATGCGCTATAGGTGCTTTCCACAAACTGGTCCATTTTCTCAGTTGTAGAGCTGGATGTTAAACTTTCAACTTCAAAACTTTCAACGTAAAGAATGTTTTTGAAATGTTTAATACATTTATTTTGTTGGTTTATAGACGTTTATGTTATACCACCAATCTTAAGTAGGATTTTTTGGTTTATTGTGTGTGGTACATGCCATGTTTGCAATGGCACAGCTTGTGAGAATCGCACTGGAGATCAAAGATTTTCACTGGTTGGTGTGATTTAGATACAGAAGGGTGTCTGTTCAGTCAGACATGACATGGGCCTTATTCTCTGATAACATTTTCACAGGATATTTACATTTCTAGCATTCATCAGATGTCCTTATTTATCTTATTTAATGGCACACTAAGGGCCTTAATTAGGGGCCTAGAAGTGACAGCATAGTGGCCCAATACATTTATATTCACATAAAACAAGACATAGCATGTGGTAAGGGAAGTGAATGCAGCTTTGTGGTTAAGATAGTGGTCAAAAACCAGAAAGACCAGGGTTTGATCCCCAACACCACCAGACCAGCCAATTGCTAAATTGTCCGCCAAATTCTGTAAATGTGATATCGCTCATTACATTTATTTATTCATTTATTCATCTTCTAACACACTTATTCCCTAATTTGAGGTCACGGGGTCTAGTAGCGTGCTAACCAGTACGCCAACAGCACCGCCTATGTTTATTCACTGCAATAATTTTGTCTTTTTTTTTTTTTTTTTTGCCTCTTTTCAGGATTGGCCATTTGATGATGGAGCTCCTCCTCCAACAAAAATTGTGGATGACTGGCTGTCACTGCTAAAGCATAAGTTTTGTGAGGACCCCGGCAGCTGTGTGGCTGTGCACTGTGTGGCTGGACTTGGTCGGTAAGCAAAATCGTTTTAATCTTTATGGAAAATATTAAAAAAAAAAAAAAACAGGATTTAAAAAATCTTAAACAAATCAGAACATCAGTGTTTTGAATTAAAGCTAGTGTGGTAGCACGGTTGTCTCACAGAAAAAGGTCCTGGGTTCTATTCCCGAGCTTGGGATCTTTCTGTGTGGAGTTTGCATGTTCTTCTCAAGCTTGCATGGGTTTCCTCTGGTTCCTCCCACAGTTCAAAAACATGTACATTAGGTTGCTTGGTGATTCTAAATTGCACATAAGAGTGAATGTGTGTGTGAGTGGTTGTTAGTTTATGGTGATCTGTCCTGGTTGTACCCGTGCCTCTTGCCCAATATGCACTGGGACAGGCTCCAGCAGACCCCTATAACCTTGAATTAGGGAGTAAGCAGAGTAAGTAAGTAAGAAGATGAATGATTAATTAACTTTTTAACCAAATATGCCAAAGCAACAATCGAAATATTTATGAATAAAGGCAAAAAAATTAATGATTTTGGCTATTTAAAAAATTATACATAAAGATTCATTCATTCAATTATTAATTTATCTTCTAACCTGCTTATTCCCTAGTTGGTGGTCACAGAAGTTTGCTGTCTAGTGTGTGTACCCCTACCTCTCATGCTATGTGCACTGGGATAGGCTCCAGCAAACCCCTGTGACCCCGTAAAAAGATTATATATAAAATTATATCTATCAAAAAAGGACAACACAGCTTAACAGAGGGCCTATGGTTACATTACACAGGCAAGTTTGGGTTGGTATTTACATCAAACACAGAAACAACAGAGCCAAGTAGCCAAAGTAGATTTATTTTTACCATACAGTGGGTCTTTAATTTCTTTGCATTCTGGCTTTTATCTTGTCCAAGTTATATTTAAAGCATATTTTTACAAGGTTTTTGCACACTAAAGTTTACCACTAATCAACCTACTGTACATGGTTTTGGACTGGCTGTTAGTGTAAAATAGAATGTGTTGTCCTCTTCCTTAATCAATGACAATGAATTAGTTATTACTATTATGCGTATCTGTTTTGCAGAGCTCCAGTTTTAGTGGCCCTGGCCCTGATAGAATGTGGAATGAAGTATGAAGATGCCATACAGTTTATTAGACAGTATGTGCACACGTTTGACACATTACAAGTCTGACATTTGCAGTTTAGGAGTAAAATATTTTATATCATTAAACACAGTTATTGTATTGATTTATATTTTTCAACAGAAAACGTCGGGGTGCCATAAACAGCAAGCAGCTGACATATCTAGAGAAGTACAGGCCTAAGCAGAGATTGCGGTTTAAAGACCCACACAACCACAAGAACAAGTGCTGCCTCATGTGACTGAGTCTCAGCCCATCTGCCACTGAAAGATTTAATAAATTGTGAATTAAACAGCACTACTGGCACAAACCCAGTTCATTCAGATTGTTTGTAATCTACATTTTGGGGAA
Source organism: Pseudolaguvia tuberculata (assembly GCA_026260255.1). Lineage (NCBI taxonomy): Eukaryota > Metazoa > Chordata > Actinopteri > Siluriformes > Sisoridae > Pseudolaguvia > Pseudolaguvia tuberculata. The sequence continues at coordinate 12,187,000 of JAOTRA010000035.1, read as the reverse complement.
AAATAGCAATCCTAAATTGATGTGAGATCCCTTTATCGATGTGAGAACTCCTACGTATAAGGGCTTTGTGAACTCAGGGTTATAAAAGACAAGTCTCTTGGTATTTTGTCTTAATCCTTGGTGTCTCACAAATGGTGTTATATGTATATTTTTACACAAAATACATGCAGTATATAAACAGCAAGATCTTCATTACGCTCTCCAAAGATGCTCTTTTGTTCCCTTTTTGTAGGCTGGAAAACATTTGAATTTAAATTAACATTTGGATGTTTGTTACAAAATTGCTTGTTCATGTATCTTAATAATCATGTACAGGTTTTTTTTCTAGTCCCAGTTTTCTGAATAACACAAATGGATTTGACATGATTTACATGTTTGTGGTGGGTGGTGCCTATTTTTTTAACTAGAGCTATATTATTATAAGAACTTCTTTGGGATTAGAAAGCTTGATTAGTAGGGCTATGTATGTGAGTGAGCTGGATAGATGTTAAGAAGCACATTTTTTTGGTTGTTTAGTACACCTTAATTAAAATTAAGCCAGAAAAGAGCTACAGAAAGCTCAGTGTTTCAGCGTTGCTTAAGTTTCTGTTTTAACAGCTGCAAATGTCTTTTCAACTCATTGGTTGAAAGATTGTGTTAAGATGATAAGCAAATAAATCCACTTTGAGGTTGATTTTATATATCATTATATAAAAATGTAAATAAAAAAACCTACATAAGCACACCCAGTTTTGTTCAGTCAGCAGCATTGAAGTAATAAAGTAATTTTTTTTTAAATAATACTGCATTGTTGATGCTTTTGGGTTCTGATCAATGTATGGGAAGGTGTTAAAATATGGAATATGCGCATTGTATTCTGTCATTAGGGAAGGGATTTATGTTTATATACTCTATCCAAACACTTTACACACTGTGACAGTCAACATTAAGTGCACAAAATTTCTTAGTGTCCATCTAGAGAAGAACCTCAACACCAGCACCATAGGCAAAAAAAAACTAAAAGGAAGAAGGATGATTGAGAGCATCCCGAGCAGTTGCATCACTGCCTGGATTTGGTGCTGCACTGTTTCGACCGCAATTTAATGTAGAGAATAGTGTGATAAGATGAGAAGATCACCAGAGTCTCTCTTTTCTCTACAGCAGACATTTACAAAACACGCTGCATCTACAAAGCCAAGAGCATTGTGAGTTAGCCTTCATAACTAACTAACACTCATGTTAACCCTCCTTCAGTTTCCTTCATATTCTACTTATCCGGTCTCAATGTGGTGAAAGATTTTCAGATCTTTGGTCTTTTTAATGAGATTCAAATACCATGCCAGATGCAAATAACACATCAACCACGGACTCTTAGACCTTGAACTGTCGTGTGTATGATGCAACACAGTGGTGAACAATTAAATGGGAGTTGCCATTTGTCAAGTTGCTTCCCAACATGGAAGGCACAAATCTTATTTTAAATATCATCCAGAATACAAGGACGTATAAATAAAAATCAAAACAATTAGCCGAAACATTGCCTGATACAATGCAAACTTTTTTTTCAGTGGCAAGAAAAATGACTCTAATCACTGAAACTGCTCTAGTCTCGTGGTCATTTCTGAGCTTGAGTTTGTGTCTGTAAGGAATATCTGATGTCTTCTCTTTAATGTACAGTTGCTGCCCACCAGTAGAGTCCGTTTTACTGTCCAGAAATATGTCGTTATGTCGACAGGCTACTCTAAATTGCAACCAGTGTATCACTTTGAGTGTTTCTGGTATGGGTTCTAGATTTACCACAGCAAAACAAAAACTGTTAACCAACAGAATTAATTTGGAAATAACCCTCTTGAACCATATATCTGAATTACTCTGGTGGGAATGATGAAACAGTGAGTATCCTTGCTCAGGCTTCCGATGCTGTCTAGTAATGTGTATGTCTGGGTATATGTGGCTATATAGATCCTACAATAGACTGGAGTCTGATACCTCCATGAATAAAACAGCATTACTCTGGCAGGAAAAGTTCGCTATTGCGAATGAATGAATCTTACCAATATATCATAAATAGAAAAGTGTCATTAGAGCACCCCATATATGGATGAATATCAGCTTGCAAACAATAATTACAGTTTGGACAAATATAATTTGATCACCATCATAAAAATGAAAAACACATTTCTGGGGTAAACATTAAATGTTGCAAATGTAATGCGGTAGGAAATTCTATAGACACACTACGCTAATAGACACACTGTCGTCAGCAGGTTGTGTGTGTGTGTGTGTGTGTGTGTGTGTGTGTGTGAGTGATTAGTGCCTTGGGATCCCCAGACTGTGACCTACACCGGAAGTGCTCCCCTCCCACTGAGGCGCTTCTCTCTTCTCCGTGTCTAGCTATAAGCTAGCGTGACTGGTGCTAATACTAGCGTCGATTTCTACATTTGCTGGATCCGCCATATTTTCCACTAGGAGACCCCGAGAGGTAACATTCCGTAATTTTATAAACGTAATCATTTGTAAATAACATATATTTTTTTCAACGTTTAACAGTAAAACCAGTATTATATCGCGTTGGAAAAGGTAAAAACTGTATTAGCTAAATTTTTGCTTAATATCGGTGCCAAAATTACCCATCTTAGCGTGCTAACTCGCACTAATAACTAAATTGGTAGGGGGTTTTATTTCTGAATTTAAGTCGGTTCCGCAGTATTGTTTCTTCGTCAGTGTTTGGCAGATTAGACTAAATAAGAGTATTTAGACATTTTATGAGTTTTTATAAACCAGTATGAATATTTTTTTCGCTTGCTCAGCTAACTATCCTCCATCTTCACCCGGCTTTGATGTGGCGTGTCTCGCTAGCTAGCGAAAGAACTAACCGAACGCTACTTAGTTTGTCCGTTAGCCACCGCTTCCATAGCGCCGTGTTGGACACGCTCATGAAATCTCTCTCTCTCTATATATTTATATAATTTTTTTTTACATAAATCGATAATCCATAGTGTAAAAACCAAGGCACTAGAATTAAACATGAGCTAACAAGCTATATATTTTAGGCGTGGCAAACGTTAACACTAACGTAGTGCTAGTGTTAGCTAGTTAGATAAGCTTCTAAGATAAACTACTTGTGTAATCAGAAAAACGATTTTTATGTATAATCGTTATAATAAATCTGAAATTAATAAAACTCATTTGGTTTATTAGCAATGTTTCAAATTTAAGCATAATTCGACAAAAAGAGCGCTTGGCCGAATTACTAGTATGGCAGGTTAGCAGTTTTGTACAGCTAGGTGTGTGTGTGTGTGTGTGTGTGTGTGTGTGTGTGTGTGTGTGTGTGTGTGAGAGAGAGAGAGAGAGACTGGGGCCGTTTGTCAGTACAGTCTTCTAAATCCGTGTTACTCGCAAGATCTAATTATACCAAGATATGCAAGTCCATTCCATCCACTGGCTTGTTAGTGAAACCTGATTCTGCTTTAAGTTAGATGTAAACTAGCTTTGATGTGTAAGTCGTTACTGTATGAGTCGCAGTATTTCACTGGGTTGATAAACACTGCATTGTGTTGCAATTGTCGTTTCAGAATTCATAAAGACTCGAGTAATGACATTTTGGAGTGCTGTGCCTCCTGAATAGAATGCTGGATGTCCTCTTATAACAGTTACAACCAGGTGAGTCCACCTCGGCCCACCAACCCGCTGTAAAGACATCTCACTCAGAACTGCCGTAACAGATAACATAGAAAATTTGCAAGACTAAAGGTTTAAAATATCTGTCAGTCTACCTATCTATCATAAATGCAAGTCGCTCTGCTAAATGATGTAATTGTAACACATGGAAAACAGAATATTGTTTAGATTTTTTCTGCACATTTGACACATTCTGAAAATGTGTCTGAAAATCTTGTACTTGTAGCTTAGTTTTACAGACTATTTTGCTTGTTTCCCTTTCAGCTTATGCTCCTCTATAAAGAAATCAAATCTGCTTTCACCAGCTCCACCTCTCATCTACTGCTTGGAGGAAACCTCCAAGGTAACAATTTAACAGTAAATGTCTACTTTTCAAAACAGTCATAAAAGCATGCTTTATTCACTGATTTAAAGCGGCTTGATTGTGTAATCATTTTGATTGTTGTAAATTTCTTGTAAAGTTACAGTACACTTTTTTTCAGTGCCTGTGTAGTGCCTGAGCCTCCACGGTCATTAGTGTTTGAATGACATTGCACAGCAATACCCTGTATCTGTTGTTTTCCTCCGTTTACAGGTGCTCCTGGGAATATCTTTTATAGAATATGTCCGGTCCTGTCTCAAGCCGCTCGCGAGTTTACCCTGATGTAAACACACAGCGACCCAGAGAGTACTGGGATTATGAGTCCCATGTGGTAGAGTGGGGGTAAGTACGGGTCTTTACACAATAGCCATTACATCTGGACTATTCTACAAATTTATTTATTTATTAAAAAGACACTTGGTAACTGGTGTGTGTTAAATGATTTCTGCCAACAATTTTTTCCTTGTTTTAACTTGTAAAGTAATTCAAAATTTTGTTATAAACTTGGTAACACTTACATTATATTAAAGTAAATGGAAAAAAATTATAGTTCATCATTAATGTCTTTTAATATTTACCTTAGCTATAGTTGAAAGTATAATTTTGATCATTTGAGTATATTTAAAAAATGGTTAAAATTGCAGGGGCTAAGTAATTTTTATATCAAGGATTGAACAGTCCTATAACACGTGATTTACTTAAAGCATGTTTATCTAGCCAAACTGCAGCATTCACATGTGATGGGCCACATGTGATTGAATCAAACTCTGATTTTCATATGCTGCTTATTTTTTAAAGCTCCTCTACAGAAAAACTTCAAGATGATAAAACATTGGAAGTTTTATAGCAGTAAATTAACACCCAGACTTCAAATACTTTTAATTGGATTCCTACTGCTGATCATTTTGTGACTTAGCATTAATTTGTCTGCTTGTTGTTTCAAGTTAAATTTTCTCTTGTTTGTGCCTCAGAAATCAGGATGACTACCAGCTTGTGCGAAAGTTGGGTCGTGGAAAGTACAGTGAAGTATTTGAAGCCATAAACATCACAAACAATGAAAAGGTCGTGGTGAAAATACTAAAGGTACCATTATTGTTGGCAATGTAGTATGAATTTTGCAACGCACATTTTAAAAAAAATCTCTTACTACCTTCAGCTTTGTGACGTTGTTTGTGTTGTCAAAACAGCCAGTGAAAAAGAAGAAAATCAAACGAGAAATTAAAATTCTCGAGAACCTGAGAGGAGGCCCCAATATCATAAGTCTTTTAGACATTGTCAAGGATCCTGTGGTGAGTTATTTTTAACTACCATCAGTATGAATTATGGTTTATCAGCACAGTTAGTGGATAGTGCTAGTCACATTTCTGTGTTTTCAAAATATCTCATCTTTTTTCCATACAGTCTCGTACACCAGCTCTGGTTTTTGAGCATGTAAACAACACAGATTTTAAGGTGAGATAATAGCAATTGGAGGGAAACACTTTAATTTTTTTGCTATGCGTCAGTGCAGTATTCATGTCATGACCTGCCAGAATCCATGAAATTGTTGTAAAGAACGTATGTCATTTAATTCAACATCTTTCTAGGCTCTTGACTGTTTAGCATTGTATTAAATGTTCTTATTAGTATCTGTATTGTTTGTTGTGTGTGCTTGTTTAAAACAAAAATTCACATCACTAATTTCTTCCAGCTACCTAATCCTAAACCCTAATTCTTAACTGTTGGACTTTTTGTCTTATACAGCAATTGTATCAAACTTTATCAGATTATGACATTCGTTTCTACATGTATGAAATTTTGAAGGTAAGAGATTACTATAACGTAGTGAAAAGTTTGATAGCATTTTTATTGAACTAGTTTTAATATCTGTTCTCGGGTTTAACTAAGGATATTTTTTTTATTTATTATTATTTTTTTAAACTAGGCTTTAGACTATTGTCACAGCATGGGTATTATGCACAGGGATGTCAAACCACACAATGTCATGATTGACCATGAGCACAGAAAAGTAAGCTAATACCATTTTATATTGTTACTTTAAAAAATATTTAACTGTCCATTTAACAAATTTTTCTCTAAGTGATTTACACCATGTTTTTATTTACACCATTTACATTATATTATTATAGTTATTGAATACATTTTTCCCCATTAAAGCTCCGTCTGATAGACTGGGGCTTGGCTGAATTCTATCATCCAAATCAAGAGTACAATGTGCGAGTGGCTTCCAGGTACTTCAAAGGACCAGAGCTGCTTGTTGACTACCAGGTGAGGACATACTTTCTACCCTTGTTGGCAGTTAAATTGTTGTGCATAATTAATATTTGCTGATCATAATTAAGCAAATGATTTTGCTTGTTTTAAGATGTATGATTACAGTTTGGACATGTGGAGTTTGGGTTGCATGCTGGCCAGTATGATTTTCAGAAAGGAACCGTTTTTCCATGGACATGACAACTATGACCAGGTATTGCTTTTGTTTTTCTAAGAAGAAAAATATATTATTGCTAAAGAAAGGGCATAATTCAGTAGCAGTATCAGGGATTTTAATCTGGAACATGGCATGATTCTGTGACTTGGATAAACTGAAAAGTACATGTACTGTTCCTAATTACCTTGAATGGCAAAAATGAAAAGATAACTGCTGATATATTAAGAAAATGTTTAAACTTAATCAAGAACAAGTTCAACTTTAAACATAAAAAGCAGCTGTAGCTAATTTTGAGTTGTGTATGCTTGATACACCACCACCTCAAAGATAAGCCAATAAGTGTTTTATTTATAGTATATATTAAGGCCCTGAAATATGAACTAAGGTTTGTATTGTTTGTGTGCTCATGATAAATGTTCACACTTTTTCTCTTGTACAGCTTGTACGGATTGCAAAAGTATTGGGCACAGAAGACCTGTACGATTACATTGACAAATACAACATTGAACTGGACCCACGCTTTAATGACATTTTGGGAAGGTAAATGGGTCCATTAAATGGTTGACTAACGTGTAAAGGTGTTCCCTTCCCTTTTATTGACCACTGTTTGTATTCAGGCATTCACGCAAGCGATGGGAACGCTTTGTTCATAGCGAGAACCAGCACCTTGTGAGCACAGAGGCTCTGGATTTTCTAGACAAGCTACTGCGTTATGACCACCAGGCCCGTCTTACTGCACGTGAGGCCATGGATCACCCCTACTTCTGTAAGGAATGACTTCTTCACATTCTCTGTGTACATGTATACAGCCAGCATGGGTAATGTTTCAGTGCTAGACCAATTTTAAACTAGCCACAGTCACATCTGGAATAGCTCAAATGTCGCCATTATGAACGTATTGTTCCCAGACAGTAATTTGATAAGACTGGCTCAATCAATATTCTACCTAATACATTAAAAAAAACAAGAATGTTTGTAGACTAACTTTTAATCAAGGAAAAACTGTATATTCACCTAAAAGATTTACTACATGCCCCTTAATAAATTTAAAAAAAATCAGAACCATAGGTCTTTCCTAATTGAGTGATTGTCAATTTTGAAATATTACATATTTTATGTCATTTATAGCTTTGATCTAATTGTTCGGCATATACAATTAACAGATCATACATATAAATAAACTGATGGGAAATAAAAACAAACTAGCATGATGAAAGCAGAGTATGAGCTTTTCCTATTATCTGTCAGTGGGCTTCAAATGAAAAACAACAAACTCCAACATCCACTCACACGCTGGAAGTTAGGTTGCCAAGTTTATACAGCACTCCATTGTGGCTAATACATGTGGGAAATCATTGTGGTTCCATATAATGTCCTAGGTTTTTCAACTAATTGCAGTCATATGATTTTGTTAATTTGGACAACCTTACAGACCCTTAGGCCTTTGGAATATTGTATAACTAGTGCAGGCCGACATTGTTTTTGCAAAATCTTAAAATACTGAAAACTGGAACAATGCATTTTGTTTATCCTGTCTTTATTTTTTGGCATGTGGTCTGTACACATAATTAGTTGCCAAGACCAGGCACACTGTGTGCTCCCCCCTTTTTTTTTTTGGAACTGTTGGACTGAACAGCTCTGAAAACGAGCTATTTCTCTCACCTCTTGCTCAGAATTGACATGCATGATTTGCTGAGATAAATGGTTATGTAACAACTTGTTTAATGATTAAAAAAAAAAATTGCATGTTGGTAAATCCGGTGTGCCTTATGTATTTAGTTTGGTGATTCTTACTGACCTGAAACCAATTTTATGTGGTACACAGTGCTCAAATATCTCAAATGTTTTAGTATGGCTTTTGTGACCGTAGCGTCGTTCGCTGCGCACACCCAGCTCCACAGACTTTGTGTTCTCTCTCAACTCCAAGATTAATCCGGGTTCAGTCTGCCATATTGATCGATGTTCTTTCTGGGGCATGCACTTAAGTCCCTTTTACACCACTGCTTAATGCGCCTTATAATCCGGTGTGCCTTATGTATGAAAATGTATGATATAGCTTTATATATATGTATAGGATCGATTCCACTTTAGACAATTTGTTCCATACTAACAGCACTAAAATGTTGCCTATTGACATGATTTGGTAGACACCCATGTCATCAGTACACGACAATCACTTTATTCAAATTGTTCAAATTATTTAGGTTATTTGTATATTGTGTGTGACATTGTTTATTTTCTGGATTAGTTTTTTTCACCATTACAACAGATGTGGTTTTTACACACGTGTGTTTTTGCGTGATTTTCTAGATCCTATTGTAAAGGATCAGGGTAGAGGTGCTACCACAACTGGAATGGCTGCTAGCTCTACTCCAGTCAGCTCCTCAAGCATGATGGCAGGTACAATAAGTGTCATTGTGTGTACATATATACATCTTTGCAGACCTGGGCAGCAATAATAAAAAGTTAACTAAGCTACACTTGTCAACAATTTTGTTTTCCCGCAGGCATCACCTCAATGGCTTCCAGCACACAGCCTTTAGGCAGTATTGCAGCTGGCTCTCCTGTCATCTCGGCCCCTAACACGCTGGCCACACAAGTACCTGCTGCCACTGGAGCCCAACCTTGAACCATATCTCTCTCTCTCTCTCTCTCTTCCACCCCCCCCCCCTTTACACCCTGTGTTTGTTCTATTGGCAATGTGGACAGTGACAGCCATCAATTTTGTTATGTTAAAAAGTATCAGAACTAATAGTTACTTTTTTCCTCTCCAGTTCGGTTCTATAGGGATATGGACTTCTGTTATGTTTTAGCACCTGCCTGGTTAAGCTAAGATAAGATCACCATGGCTGTCTCAAAACACAAATACACGTGTAGAGCTGAAGAAGGAAAATAAAATTTATTTTACATGTCCCTCAAGTATTCTTGTTATTGAATACTAGTTCTTTAACCAGTTCCCATCTGTTTGTGCTTTTGTGGGGTGGAGACAACAGTGAATTATTTCTTCACCTTTGGGTGTTATTACACTGTGAAACACTTATAAACTTGAGTAGAATGCAGACTCGTGTACGGTGTTTCGCAGTTTTTATGGTTGCACCCATTCTGCTGTACCGTGCTGGAGCTTCAGTTGTGCTGTTCATGTGAACTTTTGCATTCTTGGACTGGGCGCTGAATTCAATCAATACTGCCAAAACAAATGTAACTGGCAGTGTGTATCCAGTAAATGTGTTTTCCACAGGTTTTACTGAGCTGTATGTAGATGCTATTGTTACATGTTACTTTCATGATAAACTGGGGATTTAATAGCAGGATGACTGGATTTGGCTGTGGACTTTATATATGCTCAGTAGATACTTTTAGGACTCGTGGCCAATGCTGGGTACACACGTTCAATGGTATGCCAATGTGTGTTACTCATAGAACTGAAGTGGCGTCTGTTTTTTAATTTCTATTTTAAACAAAGCTTCTGACACATTTGTTTAATACCATGAAGAATTTTGTAAGTTTTTTTTTTTTTTTTTTGCTTTTTCCTTTTTTTTTTAATCCAGTGAAAATGTCTCAACTCTGATTAAAATGATTAAAAGAGGCTGAAGATCTCGTTAGCAGTGCATGATGTTTTTACTCTGACTGAAGTGACTGCAAAGGACAAACAATTGCGGTTTTGTCTCCCATTTGAACTCAAATATTTGCTTAAAGAAATTTTTTTTTTTTAGTGAAATGCTCATTATGTTTAAGGTGTGAAGAGATGGAATTTATCCACTGTCTGTATTAAATGTGGATAGTTCAAATCTATTAAAGTAGCATTGTGTATTGTAAATTATATCCCAATGCTTTGTGCTATTTTTTTTAAAGCTCATTCATGGAAGATACTTTGTTAAAACACTGGTGCAAATTGGCTTTTTTTTTAAATTTTTTTTTTTTTTTTTTTTTTTACAAAATCCCTTATGATGAGCATGAGTTTTTGAAATAAAATTTACAATGTTCATGCATATCAGCCTGTTAAAAGTATAGGCTATTATACCAGACTACAGTGGTACGAGATCTACAATATTTTTTTAAACTAATGAAGTACTTACAATTTTAATTTACAAATACTCAAATATTAAATATTTTGCTATTAATGGTTGGAGAACATGGAGGTAAATATGGTGCTAATTACATTTTTCATTTTACTGATAATTGTAATTAGTCATTTTTTTTCTAGCATGCAAATCTTTATACACTTGAAAATACTGAGTAAAAATGTAAAAACTGTACTTTCTAATAAACTTGCTAGTAGTTAACTAAGATCAAGTAGTTTGGTTAAAGGCTGAAATTAAAGGCATGCTTTCAGCTTAATCACATGGCAGTGTGATGAACAAACCCATGCATGTCATGAGATAAGCAAAGTAGAAAGTGCAGGAGTATTTCTGCATTTGTGTCAATTAAGCGTTTACCATTTTATACAGTTTATGTGAATGTATTTTAGGTAATATTATGAACACTTTTATTAATTGAAGTGACTAAGGTTCTTGGCCAATTGAATTGTGCAATAATTACTTGCCCATTGGTTAATTAATAGGGGATGTAAAGGTAATTGCAAGCCTGACGCACATGGAATATGAGTCACTTACAATTCTTGTAATCTACAAGTGATTTGTATAAAAACATATAGGTTGACATTTGTTGTATTAAAGCCAGTTTTTCTTGCATTCTCCTTTTAGACCTGGGCCTGAATGCCAGTGCTGTTTAGGGAGCTCTTGTCTTTTCTTAATGATTGTCATTTGCTCTACAAACCCAAATGCACACACTGGACAGTTTCTGAGCTATTTTATTTCATCGTCTTCAAATATTCTACCACACGTGGTGAACCTGGACTATATGCTCTTGTTAAATCCTCAGAGATTGTTAGGAAGGTAATAAATGTAAGAACAACTGGTAAGCATGAAGTGTTGAAAAAAACTAGTACTGTGGGCTCTTGTGTTCAGAAAATGATTCCTGAATGGAAATGTCAGTCTGTGTTGTATCCTGGTGGGCAAAAAATAATGTGTTAGTTGTAGAGGGTATCTGCTTAGCGGTAGAAAATTACTAAGGCAGTCTCACCAAAGAAATAAAAATTTTGCTGCACTCACTATGAGGGATATTGATGTTTACAGTCTAGTTTGAGGACACCTATTTTGAGCGAACATTCCACTCTGTCCCAGTGTCATTTAAGCTGCCTAGCAGATGATTACATATAAGAACTAAAATAATTTTAGGGCCTTACAAACTACTCTTAATAACGATGTTCTGTTCTTATCATAAGAAGCCATTCTGCTCCCAACCTGTGAGTTAAATGTCTCTGGGGTCTGATGGTTCATTTTTGCCAGTCCTCTGACTCATGTCTGTTACTGGTTAGAGCAGAAATTAAATTAATTCCAATAAATTTTATGTCACACACATGATTATACACTATACAAAAGCTTTGCATATCCCACCTTCGATGGCTAGGGGTTGAAGCATGGTTACAGCACTCCTGAAGCAGTCATGTCTTGCAGGGGCTCAAACATGGGTCTTCTTGGTTTTTCTTGGTCGGTGGTGGAGTTTGACGCCAAGACCTTCTGGTCTCTCGATCAACAACTTAATCATTTAAGCCCGTATTGTACAAATAAGAGATGCATAAGACACGGTATTTATTATTATTGATTGTTAAAAGCTTTAACAATTTATATGGCATGTATATTGGTAAGCTTTTTAACAAACAGAGCTTGTTTCTGACATAGCTTATTTGTTGATCGGGTGAACTGTCTTGTCTGCTTTTGCAGATTTCGGCTACTGGATGGCTTGATCTAATCAATGAGTTTCCTGCTCACTGAATTTAAGCTTATGTGACAGCAGATAGAAAATGTATTACTGCACTTTAAGACATGTCTGTTTTACTTTTGTTGTTAGCAGTTTATTCAAATCTTGTTATATATTGTTTCTGTTAAATGTTTTATTTATTTGGAAACCCCAAATCAGTGCAACACAAAGTTTCACTAACTATAAGAGCTAAACAAAGAGTTGTAATTAAGTCTTGGTAGAGTTACTGATCACAAATGTGAATTAAAGGAAAAAATGCCATTTTATAGGTGGAAAAAACAATAGTGGAGACTGTGAGGAGGCTAAATGCCTTTTTTTTAGCCTTTAAGAAATCTCTAATAAAAAGGACTAGCACAATCACAAGTTATTTTCTTTACCCTTGGCTGCCACCTAATGGACACATTCATCCATATTTAGAAAATGTGTTAAAATTAGTTTGATTGAGGGGAATATTTGTAGATATAATATATATTGAACAATAATATTGTATATGCACAATTTGTGGCCGTCAGATACGTAAGTGGTTTCGAAATGTTTCTACAAATATGGAAGCCCACAGTTATCTAGAATTTTTTTGTACTTCGCTGGAACTAAGAGGCTTAATTACTTTTCCAGCAAGACAGTAAACCTGAGCACAAAACACCTGACCTTATTATCACATGCTGGGTTATTATTAAAGTGAAAAAAACAACAACCATTGTTCAGTACAAAGTCATGACTACCATTGAACACCTTTGGAATCTCCTTGCCTGACATTAGTGTCTGATCTCACAAATACTGTTGGAACTCAATAAAGAGATATCTCACATTCACTTTGGAATGGAAAGTTTTACTAGAAGAGTAAAGCTTAATCAAATAGCAAAATGGGAATAAATTTGGAATAAGATCACTCAGATCACCACAAACCTTTTGATTTTTCATAAAGTGCATTTTAGCTATGCCAATTAATTAATTGCTTGTGAAAATGTTAGACATGTAATGGTCAGTAATGAAATATTTACTAATACACTGTAATATGACTTATGCACTTTGCATGAATAAGTTCATACAGCATTGTTCTGCCTTCTTGTATTCTTCTTTTGTTGATCATTTCTGTAACCAATCAGCAGAAAATTTTCCACCCAGGCAGGAAGTGCTAAAAGGCAAAAGTATCAATTCCCACAACCAATACAATACTGTTTCAACTACACTGAATGTAGGCTTTTGTTCCTTGAGGATCTCTTGTTATGGTGGTCGAATCTGGCTAAAGATCAACTGTTTTCCTTCTTTCCAACTTGACATTTTATTACAACAGGTGGTGAAACAAACAGTCAAATTAAAATTAGATTTAGTATTTCCATCTGTAAGAGTTGGCTGGGTAAAAGGTATCATAAACATTTTTGTGGAGAATTAAAACATTTTTGACCAGCAATGTAATTGGTTGCAAAAGTTGTTGAAAAGGTTTTTTGTTTCAAACAATTATGAAATACTTGCTACTGTCACTTGTAATAAATTATATTCTCTGAATATTAGATTTTAGAGAAAAGAATGTATTATGTATGCATCAAATTACCATCTTCTTACCTGCTTTTTCTCTAATTTGAGGTCACGTGGGTCTGATGGAACCTATCCCAGTGCACATAGGGCAAGAGGCAGGGGTACACCCTGGACATTTTGCCAGTCCATCATATAGCCACACAACAACACAGACCTATTCACTCCTATTGGGCGACTAATCAATCTAATGTACATGTTTTTGGACTGTCAGAGGAAACCAGAGTGCCCAGAGAAAACCCACACAAGTGAGGCAAGAACATGTAAACTCCGAACAGGAAGTTTCCCAGCCCGGGAATCGGACCCGGGATCTTCTTGTTGTGAGGCGATTATGCTAACCACTTTGCCTCTGCACCACCCGCATCAAATTAGACTAGTTTAAATACAACTTACTGAAAAAACTGCAGATTAGTTTAAATATTGTTCTCCTTCAATGACTACCACTGGCTCCTTGATAAATGTCTTTTCTTGTTAAAAAAACCCCCCCTTAAAATTGTCCAGTGAATGAATGCCCCAGAGCAGCGCAGGTCACCTGTGGTCACACTGCCCTATTCATTGCTGTTTAAAGTCGCTGAGCTGTGCAGGTATAAAAGCAGGCAAGAAGGATGAGTGAATGTTTGTGGACCCAACTGTTCAGAATGAGATTGTGAGTAAAGATGTATTTCTTCTGCTTTATACATTAAATAGAATTTACACTATATTAAGTTGATGTAAATTTACTGTTTGTCATAATCTCTCATTCTCTGGTTAAGCTCTAGTCTGGTTTTTTCAATGCTGGTCTTTGTAACAGTTGTGCATTCGGCAGCTATAAAAGGTAATCAAAGTTGTCATTTCTTAGTCTGAAATGTGCCGCTTGGGTTTAATTAAATTTACTTCCCATATTACAGAATAACATTTGTTGATTAATATACCTACAACAATTGTAGTCTGTTTTAATCCTCATTTGCTTTGCACAGGCAAAAATGAAGACTTCCTAAACTTTATAAATGGTGGGCTTCTCTCTTCCTTTCTTCGATTTATTTAATTTCATTACGGATATTAAAATTTGTTGTTTATTTTAGAAATATTTGTATGTTAATTTGTTCTATACTCTAATTTTCTCAGAAGCCTTCAATAGAAACAGCTCTGAGTTGGTTGTAACTGGTATGTAGTAGATATCTTGTAGATATAGACATATTTCTAGACATACAAATTCTAACATGCCTGGTAAAAACATGTGTATCATA
>JAOTRA010000035.1:12148406-12165623 GCA_026260255.1 Pseudolaguvia tuberculata | reverse complement strand
ACACACACACACACACACACACACACACACACACACACACACACACACACACACACACACACACACACACTCCTATGTACGATTTAGAATCACCAATCACCAAAATCACCAACCTAACGTACAGAAAGGTCCCTGCCCAGAAATCAAACCTGGGTCATTTTGCTGTGAGGCAACATTGCTAACCACTAAGCCACCGTGCTGCCAAGTAATATATTTGTTTATCACTTTTAAACATTTTTAAATGTGCTTAAGGATCCATAACAAAAATGATCTCTATATCTTTCTCATACAAAATAATTAATTGTTTAATTTATCCTGTAGTTAAGATCAGGGTTACAGTGGATACAATGTCTGTCCTAGTAGCATTGGGAAAGAATAAGAATACATTTTATAATATTTTAAAATAATTTTTATTAACTTGCTTACCTGATATGTTACATTTAGAGACATTATGATTATGGTGAGGGCGGCATGATGGCGTAGTGGTTAGCACAGTTGCCCCATAACAAGAAGGTCCTGGCTTCGATTCCCGGGCCGGGGATCTTTCTATGAGTTTGCATGTTCTCCCCACGCTTGTGTGGGTTTCCTTCGGGTGCACCGGTTTCCTTCCACAGTCCAGAAACATGCACATTAGGGCAATTGGTGATTTTAATTGTCCATAGGAGTGAATGGTTGTCTATGTGTTGACCTGCGATGGACTGGCGACCCGTCCAGGGTGGACCCCCGCCTCTCGCCCAATGTGTGCTGGGATGGGCACCAGTAGACCCCCGTGACCCCCGGGAATAAGCGGGTAAGAAGATGAATGAATGAATGACTGAGTTGCCAGAACTCAATCTGCAGAAATCATTTTCTGTACATACTTTCTGAATCACCTTCACTTATTCTCTTTCGCACACACACATCTTCAAGTTTCTCATAAAATGGTTATTTTTTCCCTTGCTATTAATAAGTTGATTTAATAATAATTGAAGTCATATAAACTATTCTGATACAAAAATTGAACAATAAATATAAACTGGTACAGACATACAGCATAAATTAGATTATTTACTTACTACTGGGACCTACAGGATTCACGTGGTAAGAAAAGCAGACACGGGTATGTTTTAGAAATTTTAAAAGAAATTTATTCCACTCTTGCTGTTAAAGCTTGAGTAGGTCAAAGATATTATAGTATAGCATATAGCAAATCAGTGCTATTTTTTTTTAATATCATGAGAATTCTATGCAGTCCTTAATTTTCTCAATGTATAAATTCTTAATGTTCTTTGCTCAGCACAAACGTTATGTGGTACTGATAGAAAGACAAGAATTCCAAGCTTTAGCAAAGCCATGGATTCAGTCCCCAGTCCATTTGATGAATGTACAATAACCCGATAAATAAAACTTCATGTGGTAACATACTCACAAAACAGTAAGAAAAGTATACAGATAAAGTACAGGTGTATGTGCATATGTCCTTCATCGTTAACTTCTTAGCGCTGTTTTTCTTTCTCTGTCTTTGTTCTGAAACCACAAGGAAAGAGCAACAATTCAGTTTCATATCAATTTCATGATTTTAGTCAAACACTTGAATTTATTGTAATTGATTGTAATATTAAGACATAAAATACAGAAGCTTTAATTCTCTCTAAACTCTGAATAGCATAACTGACCATAAATAAGTCACCCCTTTTCTTCAGTACTGTGGGAAGTAATACGGGGTTTATCTGAAAGTGAGAGCTTTTAGGGAACTTGATCTCCTTGAGGTACATGGTGTCTGGCCATAACGTCAGCTGAGGGGGCAACATGTCTCACTTTTTCCAATCACATTTATGTGCTATAAGAGCCAGCTGGCATGAATTAATCTTGTTTATACTAATGTTTAGCTCAGACTAGTGCTTTACACTCATACCATGCAATTGTGGTTAAATTCTTATGTTTATGATATGATGTTTAACTTGATATTTTATGGTATAAAACTGTGGAATACTGTAGTCATATGATCTGCTGTTGTAAGTTGAAAGTGAGTTACAATTTTATAGTGAGTCATTATAGCCATGTGCTTGAACAGAAAGCTATTAGATTACCAAACGTCCTAAACTGCACACAAAAGGACCGGTTTATCTTGTGTGTGTGCACCTGCATCTGTTGGAGGCGATTTACAATCAACATAACTGCATTTTATATTTAATTCTGACAAGAAATTATTATTAAAGTGTAGCCATTAACCAAGTTAATTTCCATATTTTAAATCTATAGAATTATAAATTGAAGCAGGTACTAGACTTAATGAGTGGTGTTTAATTGGTTTAGGATCCCATCTTTGGATCTGATCTGGTCCAAGGATCTAAAATAGTTTACTTATAGCTCTCTGTGTTTTGCAGCATATTTCTGAATGAATGAATGAATGAATGAATGACAATAAACTTGGAGAGTGCATGAAAGTCAAGACACCATGAACTTGAAAATTAATACACTGAAGCATTAACATAAATTATATTGTCATGTGTATCTTAGAATGATGGAAAGGCACTAAAAGTTAAAATTTAGAGTTATTTATTTATTTATTTATTTATTTATTTATTTATTTATTTATTTGTTAAATAATCAAAATATATACTATGTATCCTGAATTCCGAAAGATGAAGGTTCAGGGGATAAGATGTTGGACGGCTAATTGACAGATTAGAGTTTGATTTCCAGCAAGCTGCCACTGCTGGTCCCCTGGGGAAGAACTTTAAATCTTAATTGCTTAATGTACATATAGATAAGTATAAGTAGATCTTTGTAAGACCAGTTAGGAAACATTGAAGCTTAGTAATTAAAACATACAAATTAAGCATACATTTCCTAATTATGCAAGGCTATTTAACATAAACTGCTTCATTGTTGTATACTCACCATTCTTCTCTGGTTACTGAGGCAAAATGTACAGATTTGTCTGGGCTGGGAGTTCTCGCATTCAGGGCTTGAATCAATGGTCTTGTGTCGATGGTTAAGTATAACCCCTGTACTTTTAAGGCAGGGCTGCCCATCTCCACATGCTTCTCCTACCAACAGTACATTTTCCAGGTGAGAGATGTAGCTGGAGGCCAGTCGTAATGTCTCGATCTTAGACAGCTTCCTGTCAGCTGGTTCCGTAGGTATGAGTGTCCTTAGAGCTGTGAAAGCCATGTTGACGCTGTTTGTGCGGTCTCTCTCTCGAGCATTCGCTGCATTGCGCTGTGGAGTCTCTGAGATTGGTAAGTGAATAGCTGTGGCTTCAACTGATGATCTGTACCCGTACTTCCGTTTGCGAGAGACTGCCTTGATAGCACTGTACCCAGGAGAGGAGAGTTGAAAGGATTTGTCATCTGATTCTGAGCCTTCGCTGCCGTTCTCATCATCCTCTGAGAGAGTGCTAATCTCAGAGTAAAGGAAACGAGCAGGAGACGGGTGAACCATAGCAAAGGACATAATCACCTGCTCTTGTGCACACTTGGAGACTGGGGTCTTCCTTTTGTAATCTGTCTTCGCACAGCCACAGGGACGAATTTTCACATTAACTTGTTGCCAATTAATCCTTTTTCTCAATAGAAGATAATCGCAGTCCTTAAATTAGTGATGAGCAACACTGTTTGCAGAAATCCAACAATAACTAAAACTGATCCTGTGAAGAGAGACTGAGTTGCTTCATAATGATTTAGTAATTATAAGTTCTTATTCCTTTTGCAGATTCTTCTCTTTAAATACCTAGTGTGTTAAGCACCAGCCCGAGTGGCTAAATAAAAGGTACATAGTGTGTTGCACTAGTGTTCATCTCTTTGCAGTTCTACATGCTATTATGGCTGAGTGTTTCCTTATGCGTTGGCTTTATAGGGTGTGTGTGTGTGTGTGTGTGTCAGAGAGAGAGAGTATAGTAGTGGTGGGGGAGTGGCTGGGGACTGCTCCCCCTCTTTTACTGCAAACACAAAATCCAGGGTGAAAATACGATGAGGCTCTCACACACACATGCACGCATGCACATACACACATGTTTCATGGACATGGTGAGAAATTAAAACCTGCTGGTCTTCAAAAACCGCTGTGCTCTATCATTAAAACTTTAGACACTAAACAACCCTGCAATTAGTGAATATTTATAGTTCTAACAAGTCTTTTTCACGTACAAAAATTGCAATTATAAGTAACAGAAATTATTACAGCTTCCTTGAGCTGTCTGAACAAAGATTCGTTATATTCCTCGTATATCTCACTGCAGTCGATTAATAATTCATAGTAATTACTGAGCAATTTGATTTTCAAGGATTAACACCCAGAATTCAAGGGTTACGTTAAAACAACAAAAGGCTACTATGTGAACGCTACAGGCCATTCCATATTTTTCTTATTAAATATTCAATACTTTCAAATGTTTTCAAACACAAATGGGAAGCTGGTGGCCTTGTGCACTTTTTGATTAAAAAGGAAGTGCTTCAGGTTAGTGTTGCGCTGGTGGTGTAGTTACTAGCTCACAGTTACAACATCTAGGGTTCAGTCTCAACCGAATATATGCTGTTTTTGTGCATGCTTTTTATTTTCCCATGTGGGTTTCCTTCAGGTCCTCTAATTTATTTTTACCTTCCAAGCACGTTAGTAGAATATATGTGTGAATATATGTGGACTGGTTTCGCTTTCCAATTACAGCGTAGCCTTGCCTGATGATCTTTCAAGGTTAGGTTGAAAAATCTGACAAGGTAGGTTAAATAAATGGTTAAAATCAAAGAAATTCATTGAAAATGCTAGACTAATACGATTAGACTAATGTGTGTTTAAACCAGTTAAACCAGGTAGTGATAACTTTCTGTTAGTCTGTTAAAAGGTTATGTCATGTTAACATCTACAGTTCCTCAAGTAAAACGCTTGGTGGCTATGAGCTGAATTAAGTTTAGATTTTTCTCATTTTACTACAGTTCTTTTATTTTCTTAACCTTTCAGGAATTCATAATGACTTCACTACTTATCTGATATCACCTGCCTCCAGGATTCATTCTAAACCTGTTTTTCTTCATTAGTAATTTCTCTGTGTCACAAATGATATTCAATATCTCCAAATATGTTCAGTAGCTGAGCCGTGCTGTCAGCATCTGATGGCTATTACTTCCCATGCCTCTCCAACTTCCTCCCTTCTTTCCACTGTTAAAAAAAATCAACAAGAAAACCCTCCCTCTTGCTTTTGGCACAGATTATAGAACTGTCAAAACTCGGAACTAATCCTTAGCACAGCACCGCAGACAGACCGACTGGCTCATTACAGAGTCGGCTGAATGGACGGGTGAACGGCCAGCATGCAGAAGGACAGGACTGTCTAGCCTGTGCTGGGTGTATGCCAAGCTTGCAAGCTACTGGCCATAATGGGACATGGTCTCTGCATCTGGTCCATTTAAAATTAGGATAAAATGGTATAAATTGTTGTTCAATGTAATATTAGAATGTTAATTGACTAAAGGAGTTTGAACACTATAATGAGATGTAAATAAGCATAAAGTAAGGTTTTTTTTAATAGAAATAATTTGGCAAAATCTCACAGCTTTGCTGGCTTCTGGTAATTGTCTATCTGTGGCCTTGCTCTTTTTGACTAACCGTCCCTCTATTTCGGGAGCACATATGAAGTCAGTCCTTTCTGAAATTCCATGCTGTAATTGTCCCGTTACTCAGAAGCCAAAGAATCCAGACAGTAAGCAGGTCAGTGGGCCTGAAAGATGGAAAAAGTGAACTGCTCAGAACCTTGTGGAATCCAGTGCCCATCAGTCACTCATACTCTCTGCATAACCATATATTACTTTAAAGTTAAAACAAACGTTGTGATTTTGATACTGTAATGGCTATATTATGTAAAAAGATGACAACCACATTTTAAAATACTCAAGTTTTTATGATCATAGATTTATGAAACTTTTAGATTGAAAAAATGAAAAGCAAATGAGTTGAAAGAAATGTTAGTCCATATTCTTAGCTATTTAGTAACAGGAATCAACAGTATAATCTCCTAAAGCCATACAGCATATTCTTTTTAATATGAAAAAAATTGTTCTATATCTTTAAATAAAGTTTTTAGGACAATAAAGAACTTCATATTTGCAAGAAAGAATATAACTATTGTGCAATAATATGCTTTAAAGACAAAAAATATAAACTTTAAGACTTTGAATGGTTTATAGTTTTAAAAGAAGAGTTTCTTCTAATAAAGATAGACCTTCAATGTAAGTTGTAAGTTGTTTGTTGTAAAACTATTCTAAATTGAATCTGGGTAAAGTCTTTAGCATGGAAACACTAAATCTGAGTACAATAAAATATTAAATCTCTATTTTTACACAAATGTTAAACGTTCTCATGCCATACAAAAGAAGTCATCACTATTGACCCATAAACCTTTCTGCTTTGCTGAAACTCTATAACCCATACTAGGCGTGGTCTGAGTCAAGACCTTATCTTTGATGTGTGCCTTATAAAGAAGGCAGCTGGTGAGGGCAAAACCAACGAAGCCTTTCAGCCTGGTCTTGTAAAGTCCATTTCAAGCCATCTTAAGCAGAGCGTTGGGACCAGCCTGCTGTGGCCCCTAACAATGTCTCTCTACTAATTTAACAGATCTTTTAAATTCAAAGCATTCTTCTCTCTACCCATATAAGAAATTCCTTATGTATTTCTGCACCAGACATAGTGCCTAACCACTAAAATGGACCTGGAACAACTGAAATAAACTATAAGCAAACCTTTTAAAAAATAAAAATCATAAATTTACTGCAATAAACAGGGCACCAAATTCAATAAACGTCCAGATTAGATGACATTGAGGATTATATTTCCTTGTCAGCAAAATTGCTAGGTGACAGGAAATTTCAAATTTGCTGTGATTGTTATTATTAATGAACATTAGCAGAATTGCCTAGTTTTTATTTTAAACTGAAAAAGAGAGGGTGCGTGACCGCATACATTTTTCTTATTACATTCAACCTCATGCTTAAGAATAAATTAACTATATGTTGTAAAAATCCTGCTCTGTGAGAAGTGATGCATTGTGATTAATTCAATACTCTAGGAGACACATAGATATAAGCATGTTTAATAAAACATATGCTTAAGTTGACTCTTTAGAGATTTATAGGTAAAAGAATGTGCATTATTAATCCTCCATAAAAACTCACTTATCAATAGTCTGTAGTGCATTTTATACTGTAGGTCAGGCCAAAGAACAGGTCAAACATCTATTAGATTTCAAATGACGAAAGATGGATAAATAATATCTTGTGTGCTTCTCTAATAGTAGCGCATATTCATCTACTATAACTTACCTTGTGGTCATGAGTAATGTAAGCAGTAGCTAAGTATTGGATTGGAGACCGCTGAGCTCATGATTTGGCTGTGAAGCTGTTAGAAAGGATTAGTACCCAGAAATCAGTCATCTATTTTATGTAGAGGTTGTGCATGTACATGTAGTTTAAGGACAGATATTTGCTGGCCCATTTTACAATTTAGTTATACAACATGTGACTGTCCTACTTCAACTTGGGCTTCATTTTTTATAGTATTTGGCAAAAAGTTTATGCTGTGGTTTTAGATTTAGAAGTTATATGAAATCCTTAAGGCAAACCCTAAAGTGTTGAAAATCCATCAAGCAGAGACTTTAAAATTCTATAGCTGACTCAGTTATTTTAATAAATAACTTGCATATCCTGCTCAAGCGCCAAATATATTTGTCAATAAAGTAATCTCTTGTTTAATGCTTGCAATTTGGTCTTGGTTTGATATACAGGTTAGATTAAAAGCATTACCTCACTAAGTTGTTTTACAGTTTTGACCCTGGAAAACCCGGCATATTGTGGGTACTAATCTAAACCCCAAAATGTGAAGGCATTAGCAACTTGTAATGAGCCACAGGAAAATTTGACAATGTTTTCATTTGTACTGTTTTATCAGAAAAGTAAAGGGACGTTTTACTTAATTAGTAGCAGTTTGCCTAATATGAAATTACATACAGTGACATCATGTTGATACAGCCTTCGATATCACTCAACACAAGCAAATTGAAAATGAGCCTGGCTGAAATGTCCTCACTTTAACTTGCAGACACCACAAATCATACAATTCTGTTTGTAATAGCTGCAAAACAGAAAAATCCAAAATGAATAGTTTACAGCTAAAATCCTTTTCACACCTGATAAAATGCAATAAATTACTCACCAAAACCAGATTTTTTTAAAAATGGAAACTAAAAAGGATTTTTTATTCTTTCCAGAGGTGAGACTCAAGATTTACATTCCATAACTATGTGGATGTCAAGTTCTATGTGAAATGGGATACAGCTTTAAGGCTGACATTCAATACACATATGAACTCAATGGAACTGTTCAATAGAAAACATCTCATATAGTCTGTAGATATTTATTTCAAAATGTATAGCATGTTCTCCCATCTGTATTTGGAATGATACGCTCATGAATTCAAGCTCTAAAATGTTACCCAAAGGAAAGCTCACTAGACGGAACAAGGAACGTTCCATATATTATTGTTGCTATTTTGTTTGGTAATAATGCAAGATTCCATTTATGGCAGATTGTAGAGATGGCTAAACATCCTGAGAAATCTACACAGTACTGCATTTTGGAATAAAAGTAATCTTGTATTCCTATTCCTATACAATGGTCGAGAGATTAAAATTAATTTCTTACAAACTTTCCAAGTTTCACTAAGGATTCATGAACAAAGTTGCCAGAGACCTCCAGTGCATCCAGGAAGTGAATGTAGATATGCCTCTTTATGCACATTGTGAAGAGGGAGGAGATAGGGGCCACTCCAGCCAAAGAAATGTGCTACTGCCTCTTTTGTCTACAGTGCTCATAAAGTGCAACCACACATGCATGGACAATGAGGCTCCTTGTGAAAACTAAGATGTTCATACAGAGTTCTGCCAATGGAAATATAAGTTGACAGAAAACCATGAGTGAGTCTGGAAGCCATTCTTCTGTTCATGAGAAATCCATCATTTACTGAGTTCTACATGGGTTGTGTCAACAATGTATTATGGCACATGATAATGCTTTGGGGTTTGGGAAATTTGTTTAACCTTTTCCCCTGTCTCAAAACTCAATATGGGTTTTTTCTACCCACTTGATATGGTGCTTGTCTGGCAAAACCCAAGGTTTTGGTTTTAGTATCACCAATAATGATCATATTTATTTACCGGTTACAAAATCTATATCTGAATAAGTATTTACCGCTTGAATGTTTTTGCATTTTGTAATGTTACAATCTTGAACAAAAGTAAATTTGTGCAACTCCCTAAAACCTCAACTGTTTGGTGGAATTTTAAAAATAAGAATTGTAGGTCGCTCTAAATAAAGATGTCTGCCAAATTCCAGAAATAGTAATGTACAACCCAGATTCCGATTGTTTTTATAACAAATTGGGTTTGTAAATTTAGCTGGGACTTTATCATAACTTAATTCTTTAAAATTTGTTGATTGATTGATTGATTGATTGATTCATTCACCTCCTTATTTCCTAATTCAGGGTCACAGGATCTTCTGTCTACACCCTGAGTAAACCCACACAAACACAGGGCAAAGATGCAAATCACAGAACTGGTAAAACATAAATAAAGTCAGTTTCTGTCACAAGCTGAGAATTATGGAAAAATAACAAGTGTGATTTGAGGAAAAGGGCAATTGATAAAGAAACATGGCCAAATGACATGTTGGAGACTTAGGAAATTGAGAAAAATCATCACAGACTCTCAGACCCCATTAATCTGACTATAATGCCATGCATTCTGTGGTCTAAATAACATTACTGCCTTTTGTTGCTTAGTTTCTAAATTTGATTTTAAAGCATAACTCTTCAGTTACAAAGTAGAACACTTGAAATGTATATCTAATATAGTTTCCAAACTGCAACATATATATGACCTTTATTGTTTCTTCCTGCCAGTCAGTGAAATATGAGAACCATTTTAGTACTATGACTGAGCAAAGCTAAAAAGGTTAATACAATAGAATCATTAAATCTTGCTCATATAAATGAAGATAATATGGCAAATATCAAATACAATCACAGGGATTTAGTGAAGGAAATTTCATTTAAGACATTGTTACTCTTGTTGATAGACATACGAAAGATACACTCTGATAATGACAGAAGGCTTTCGTTATTATCATTTGATGCAATTGATATGAAATGCAAAAAGCCTGTTAGAACGCAAAACTGTAACGGATGCAATTCTTCTGATGCCATATTTAAGTTAGCGGTTTGCTAGTGCACATTCCAAAGTATTGTTTGTCTCCCTGACCTTACTAAGCATATTTTCTAGTAGGGTGTATCTGTACCTGTTTACTGACCCTCTGCCTGTTCTCCTCTTTCTGATTTCTGTCCACCAATTTGGATTTCTCTGTTTAACTTATCTGTCTTCCTGGGTACGTGTCTAACTATTGCTGTTAAACGTCTTATTTGCAAACTGATCACGGTGTGTTCCTGCATAGATCTGGATCTGGTTACTAACAACACATTGCAAAAACTTTGTTGTTGAGGCTACATAGTCAGACCACCTCATTGAGTATGACATCCATCAGTCAGGTTTAGGAACTGACTGCTACAGTTATCCCAGTCTTTTATTATTTTTAGTTAAACCAGACATTTGGCAAAAGACTAAGCATGACCAACAACCATTTTTTTTAAATCTTTTTTTTGCTCATTCATATGCTGGATGTGCCCTGTGATGGACACGCAAACTGTCCAGGGTGTACCCTTGCCTCTCACCCTATGAGCACTGGGATAGGCTCCAGCATCCCCCGTGACCCTGAATTAGGGAATAAACTGGTAAGAAGATGAATGAATGTTTAATGTAAAATTTTACTTTTTTATTTTTATATGTAGTCTTGCTACATATCATTTGGTCAGGAGGACGATCCACTACAAGATTCTTATGAGTAATAATTAAAGAAACCTTTATGGTTTAACATTACAGTTTAGCATCAATGTGACAGGAATATGATAGTGAACATAGAATTTTTAACAAATGTAGATTTTTAAGATTACTAAAAGAGAAAACGAAGCCCTAAATGTTTGATTACTGTTTAATGTTACTATGAGCAGAATAAAAAGGGCTAGCTGTCATATGGATCACATTGTATGTACAATTATTAAACTAAGATTATAGTATACTCATACTTTTATTCTATAACAACCTTTATATTGTTGAATATTCTTAAAAACTCAGTGAAACTATAAATTATGTCAGTGTTTATAAACCCATAAGGTAATCACAAATGTTGTGACACACTTCATTAAACACCTGATGGAGGATATCATTTAAACTGTCTGCTTTTCATACAACAGACCATTAAACAAATTTACTTCACTTTAAACTGGTCCCTGTGATAAGAGACTGTGTAAGAAGTCTTCCAACTTCCTATCAGGTTTCCTTAGATTTCTGTAGTAAAGCTTTTTAAATGTATTTTATGTCTATTGTGCAATATAGCGTTCAGTTTTTGGGCAGATGTGATGAGATTTATGCTAACACACTTTCTATACACTAGATGTACACTTATAAATGATAGATTGGTGAATATAAATTCATAACAGAAAACTTAATTTGCCATTTATGTTTCCTGTACTGTACTCATCTTTTTGTGAACCCAAAGGGGGAGGATATATCTTACTGAAAACAATGAACCAAAATCTCACATTCCACACTGTCCACTTGGGTTATAATTCCCATATTTATTACTAAAAGGAAAAGTGAAAATTGTATAAACTAAACCATTTTAATGACTAATTTATTGCATTAGATTTGGGATAATATTTATTATAAAGAATGTAATATGTAAGTGATGCAGTTGATTTTGCAGTTGACAAAATCTCAGAAAAAAATCAAATAATTACATTACGGTGTGAAATTGCAGAGACCCAAGTGCTGAATGATCACTCATAGAGTAGAGATTTAACTCATACATATATGTAAAATTTACTAACTGAGAAAATTGGCTAGAAGCTAAGAAAGAAGGGGTGGGCTCATATTTTTCAAGTGCTAAGTGTCCTCATGAGAGTCTCGTAGTAGTAGAGAACAGCTGTTCAAATACAAAATCATTTTACTGCCCTTAATAAGAAAATAGGTCAAAATGGTCATAAAAATAAGAAATATATATATATATATTGTATACATTTCGATATAGAGAAATATATATACAATTTTATTTTTATGATAGGTTGCCAGTACATCGCAGGGCACACATAGACGAACAACCACACACACTTACATTCACCCCTATGGGCAATTTAGAATCACCAATAAACCTAATGGACATGTTTTTGGACTGTGGGAAAGAACCGGAGTACCCAGAGAAAACCCACGCAAACACAGGGAGAACACAAAAAGATCCTTGGCCCGGGAATCGACACCAGGACCTTCTTGTTGTGAGGCAACCATACTAACATTTACATATATAATTTTATATATAATATATAATTTTACAATGAAAATGTGAGTCTTGTATGTGACACAGAGCAAAGGTTTTTAAAAGAAATGAATAATTACCAAGTTAGCCAGAGAAATGCAGGAGATTCATGAGTTGATGATGAAGATAATTAACTTAGAACTTGCTTGTTCCATAATCTGGGGTCACAGGGGTCTGCTGGAGTTTATCCCAGATCACATAGGACGAAAGGCAGGGGCCAGCCAATTGCAGGGCACCACACACACACTCCCTCCTATTGGAAATGCTTAAATGTGATGCTTACAAATAATATGCTATGTAAGAGTATCAGAATAAAAATCTGAATAAAACTAATTCACAAAATATTTATTATTTGTTTGTTTCTTCTCTTTTGTGCATTATAGGTCTGACAAAACTTGTCTGAAGAAAAAACATTTTTTTAGGAATTTTTTTTTATTTGATGTGTTCAAATGTGTAGTAACAACAAATACTACTAATTTAACCTTTAAAAGGATAAAAAAAATACATGTTTAAGTAATTATACAAATGTGCTATTTGAAAAACTACTTAATATCATTGGGGTACTTTATTTATATAAATTATTACTTAAAAACCTGTGATAAAGAACTATGCATGCTGTGTATCTAAGCTGAAACAATTTCTCAGCCATCAAATGTAGCATAGTTATTCAAGGGGAAAATTTTTTGTCTCATAGCTCTAGAAAGCAGGGTTTAATCTCATCTCATTGTATTATCTATGCTTTCCATGTGTTATTATAGTATTTATTTTGTCATTTTAGAGCAGCCCAGTTACTTACATTCATAGAAGTGTGTAGTTGGTGACTTAAACTCATGGTTATCTGATCAGCAATACTTTTACCTTATCGAGCACTTTAATCTCTGAGTTACCACAGGCCTTCAGAGATGTTTAGTTTTTTGTCCAAGAATTTGTGTAAAGTTTGTTTGTAAAAGTCTTTCTTACATGAAGAAAAAAAAATGAATAAGAAATATGACAATGATCTAGTTGCCTGGTCTGTGTTACGTATGTCTATGTTTTTCTATGTTAGTAAAAAGAACAAGCATATTTATTGTAAAAGAACATTCCCTGGTAAAATATTTACTGTGAAATTATAATTCAAATCAACCTGTAGGAATTACTGTTTAATCCCAGCTCATCTAGGGCGAGAGACGGGGGTACACCCTGGACGGGTAGCCAGTCCATCTCAGAGCAACATATTGACAAACAACCATTCACACACACATTCACTCCTATGGACAATTTACAATCACCAAACCACTTAATCTGCATGTTTTTGGACTGTAAGAGGAAACCGTGGTACCCGGAGGAAACCCACACAATCATGGGGAGAGCATTCAAACTTTGCACAGAAAGATCCCCGGCCCAGGAATCAAACCCGGGTCCTTCTTGTTGTGAGGCAACCGTGCTATCCACTAAGCCACCGCACCGTCTTAAATCAAGTTGTGTAGCAAAAATAAAAAAAAAACTATTGCAACCAAAATTCGCAACAGAATAGCAGTGTATGTTTTTTTCCGCATTGTTTCCAGATGCATAATGCTAGAGTTAAATCTAATACATTAATTAACACCGCGTCCAATTTAAGCCATGCATACTGTACTCCAACTCCAATGGTTAAATGGCTACAAACACTGAGAGAGGTAGTATCATTTACTAAGTTTCTGTCTCTGGTAGAAACCATACCTCTAAATTCAGCAACAGCCCATCCACCTCACTCCTCCCCCTCCCCAGAAAAAGCCCACAGGGCTCCCTATAACAGCTGTAATCCATCCATGATTCCATATTCCATTATACAACAGTAGCATATTGTATATCATGTGATTTGTCCAGCATATACCTTTACAGTCGAAGTGATTTCTGTCAAACTAAGGAGGAAAAATAACTGTGCAATGGGTTTGTTTATAGGAACGTGCTGAAAAACTCCACAAGTGTTTATTTGAGCTCTAACCATGTTTCCTGTTGCCACCTAATCAATCAATTTACATAGTCAAATGTACTTCCTCATGGATGTACAAGTCAGCCATAGACCTTTTTGACAAATAGGAAGATTTCATTTGGTAAGATTATGATTTGAAATAGGGCAGAAAAACAAGTTGTTGGATAATTTATTGAGGTGTCCAAAAAAAATGTAGAAACAAAGTTAACAGAGGATTTTTATAAATATCATGTTTTTCCTATTGTTTGCATAATAAGGCAAAAAGTACTGATACATAATTTAATATTTAACATTTACTGTACCGAATATTGATTATGAATCGTAATACAAATGTAGACTTTTTTTTACCAAGACTTGATAAAATAGTTTTTGTCTACCTATAGGATGTCTTTTTTAGACCATAGTATTTTTTATGATACTCAACAATTTGCACAATAAAACATTACAGGCAGTTCTAAAGTCATAATTTTTGTTTGGCTTAACAACTTTAACTGCGAACGTGTAGGTTTTGTAACCATATAACCACAGCTGGCTGAGACAAAAAAAAAAAAATCAAAAAAGCCATAACAATTTACTTTTAATTACTTTTTTTAATGGGTTGGATTATACTAATTTCCACACACACTTACCCTCTAGCCAGAATATTTATTTTAATCTACTATTCAATATACTGTGTTTTTCAAGAGTATACAGTAGACAATATTTTTTTACATCTACTGTTATCTATACCCGCCTTTATTCTTTTTTTTTAAAACATAAGATATATAATCAACTTTGTTACCTGATACTTTCAGACACCCCATCCGAGGAGAAATAACAAACAGAACAATTCCCTTGGATTTTAGCTGTACGTCAGACAGTCCTCAGGGATGATGTGTCTGTATGAAGAACATCTCAGTTTACTCAGCTGTACAAACAAACTTGATGTGCAGGTAACATGCTGATCTGGGTTAAGATCCCTTTTCTGTTGACATTAGTTATTGTTATAATAATTAAAATTAATCCCCATACAGAGCTAGACTATTTTGTATATGGATCTGATTTGCCTTGTTCCCATCATTTTAACAATATTTGTGTATGATTCCATGTCAAAACATGTTTTGTTAAAGGTGGTTGAGGTTTGTGCTGGAGAGAACAATTTGTCATGCCATTTAAAAGATTTGAGCGAATGTAAGCTGCCACTGACTCACTGACTGAGGGACTGTGTTTTATAGGGAATAATTATAGTTTCAATTTGACTTGTCTGTTTTAAAAATGACTTTCCAGTTAAATATTCATACTGAACATATTGCTAAACTGGCTGCCTTTTATGATTGCCAATCCTTCACGTTTACACATGTGCAAGCATGAGCCAGGAGACAGTATTAGCAATGTATTTTTGTATTAAAATGGTTTAAGGCGCCTCACACAGTGCTGAGATACTAATCATACATTAATAAATCTGGAATGTTTTTCTTAATTCTTCTAGCTATGCTAGCCGTAAAACCTCAGACACACAGAAAGATAATGCATCTATTGCCTTGTTATTTTATCACTCACCTAACTGTCTTCCAAATTTATACATTTAATAAAGTGCCCCAATTGACTGTAGTTAATGTTAATGCAAGTGGACAATTTTAAAGATTAAACGTTGCTGAGCTTGCATGTTCTCCCTGCGCTTGCGTGGGTTTCCTCCGGGTACTCTGGTTTCCCTCCACAGTCTAAAAACATGTACATTAGGTTGATTGGTGAGTCAAAATTGCCCATTGGAGTGTATATGTGTGTGTGAGGAGTGGTTCATCTATGTGTACCCTGCGATGGACTGCCGAACTGTCCAGGTTGTACCCCTGGCTCTCACCCTATGTGTGCTGGGACCCAGAATTAGGGAATAAGCGGGTGAATAAATGAATGAATGAATTATAAAAATAGAAAAACAAAGTACCAGAGGAAAAACATACAATCTCCATGCACACAGAACAAAGGTAGATTTAAATATAATTCATACCTTTTCTTATGTTGTTAAATTATTGCAAGACTAACAATTTAAATCAATTAAATGCTTAAAAAAGGTTGCAAATGCAAATGCATAAATGTAACAGCATAATATTGCTTTTATAGTAAGTTGTTCAATAATTTTACGTTATTGTCTTTTTACACTGCTGTTATTGCTGCTAACACTCCAGATTAGAATTACACATTACACATTGGAAATCCTCTTCCTTACCTCTCCTTAAAATACTCTTTATCTCAGATAAAATTACTGCTAAAAGCATGGAATCTACTTCTACTGTATATTGAATTGAGTGTGCACAAACTTGAAAGTTTACAATATAGTACCATTTTAACCAAAGTTAGTAATATAGTAGTACCAGATTAAAATTAACACATAGATTTTCCTAGTGGATCAATTTGTACAAACAGTGACAGGAAAATGAAAAATATAACAAAAAATAGTAGAGTAAAAGAATTGAAATAAAGGAAAAAATAAACGGTATCTGTAAAAAATCTGATACATACCAGATCCGGCTGTAACGACTTAAAAACAGGAACTGCATCACAGAAAGCAGGACAAAATGTCAAAATGATGTATCTGTATTTGGAAATAGAATTTTCCTTAAAGGGATGGTAAAGGTGCTGCATTGAATTTAATTCATTCAAAATGTTTGAAAAAAGGACAGTTTAGCTTATAGTGGTAGCTGTTTGTTTGTTAAAATGTTTGTAGACTTTTTAACTTGTCAGTTACATTTGATAAATACAAGTGTGTTTATAATCAACTGTCTCCTTATCTCTCACAGAACAACCTTCAAGACCCCAACCAGTCTGGATTCAAATCAGCAC
>JAOTRA010000035.1:12118310-12148306 GCA_026260255.1 Pseudolaguvia tuberculata | reverse complement strand
TGCATGTTTTTGGACTGTGGGAGGAAACCGGAGTACCCAGAGGAAACCCATGCAAGCGCAGGGAGAACATGCAAACTCCACACAGAAAGATAGGCTTACCAGAGGATTTACCGCCCGCTTTGAATAATAATTATAGAAATAACTTAAAATAAAATAAAAATAAAAAATTAATTCATCACAAATTAATATTTAAATTTAAATTTCACAAAACATAACACAGTGTAATAGTGGCAATCTCTAATAGTAAGAAGCAAAGAGAAGCAGAACTGTTTCATGTTTGGTAGTGTGCAGTAATGAATTTGAAGACACTTTATACTGCTGCATAAGCTACGCGGATATACAGCATATGTCTGTGCATGTTGAGGAAATTAGAGCTGCTTAGCCCCCTCTAGTGTAATTAACTACACCATTGTTCCTGTTTTGGTGGTCAACGGGTGAGAAAACCCTGAAAATTAGAATCTCTGTGGTAAGAATGAAAATAGGTCTATTGTTTAAATAGATTACTTTATGTTGACTGCATCCTGATAGGTTTTTGCCAGGTTGTCATTGCAAACTAAATTTTGAAATAAAACATAAAAAATGTGCCTCTTATTGATTTTCATACAGTACAACAGTATACTTGGTGTCCACAAATCCACTAACGGCTTATCTTTCATTTGTGAAAAAAACCCATAAAAACAATTAACATATGCATTATTAGTAGTATTTTTATTGTTTTAAGCATGGGTCACTAAGCTAGTTGCTGAAGGGCCAGTGTCTTGTAGAGTTTACCTCTAAACCAAACACATTTGTACTAGCCAATCAATTTCTTGCTAGGTAAATATGAAAGTTATAGACAGCTATGGGGCGGCACGGTGGCGTAATGGTTAGCACGGTCACCTCATAACAAGAAGGTCCCGGGTCCTTTCTGTGCAGAGTTTGCACTTCCATGCGCTTGCATGAGTTTTCGATGGGTATTCGGGTTTCCTCCTACAGTCCAAATTACCCATAGGAGTAAGTGAATGTGTGGTTGTTTGTCTATGTGTAGCCCTGAGATGGACTGGTGACTTATGTGCGCTAGGATATGCTCCATCAGATCCCCTTGACCCTGAATTAGGGAATAAGTGGGTTCGAAGATGAATGAATGAATGAATGAATGAATGAATGAATGAATGAATGAATAGACAGGTATGTTGAGTAAAAGTGGAATTAAACACTCCAGGATCAGGTCTACTGGTTATGTCTTATTGACTGGACCTAAACAGATTTAATCCAAAACTGCAGTAGGTTAAAAAACATAGGTTTATAAAATAATACCAACTTTAATCATGTTAATAACAATGTCTCAAATAAATAGTGGGTTTCACCTTTATATTAACTTCTACAAGTTTAAACTATTTTTTCAATATGTTAATTTTAAATTGTCATCAATCGCAAAAGAAGATAATCTAGTCTATAAAAATAATGTATTCATAACTGATTCTGAATGACGTATTGAGAAAAAAACGCGATTAAAACTTATTTTAGCACAATAAAGATTGATCTTATTCCCAATTTAAACAATATATTGTTTTGCTGGTGATCCTTTGTTCGGACACGCCCACTTTCCCTAGTTGATGCATACTTGCACTAGCGCACTACATAGTACAGTAATTATTCTATGCTCCACTCACACTAATGCAGCAGTACTCATACTCATTAACACTATAGTATGCTGCATGGATGTCAGGAAGCACATGATCCTTGGTGTTTACTTGCTCCTCAACACATCCTCATCGAGAGGTTTACTGTCTTTTTAACTGGTTTATTTCATTATTTTATTGCGTCACAGACTCACACAATCTGCAGCAGGCTGAGGATTTATTCTGAACGCGATTTCACGAAGCCAACAGTGCAGTTATATAATAAAGAAAGGTAGAGTTTAGTCTACCGCGTAAAACCTTTTAATATTATTTGTTTCATCTGTTTAAACTGCCCGGTTGTCAGTAAGCTAACGCTAGTGTAGTAGCATGCGTGCTATCTAGAATTGAGTAGATTGAATAGCGACTAAGGAGGAAGTGAGCAGTTAGCTAAACTCGCTAACTGACAAGTCAGTTTGGGACTTTCGGGGTTTGTTTAGTTTGTGGAGGGTATTAGCATAAATATAGCTTTAAAAAGTAATGTTACAATGTTGTTTAATATTTAAAGATACAATTATATAGACGGACTGAATCGGTGTAAAGCTGTTATAATTATTTTTGAGGTTTTGCGATTACACCGGATCGAGAGTATCAGGTCACGTGATCTGGTTTGAGCGTTAGATTATTAAACAAAGAAAACTAATAAATGTTTTTGTGTGTGTGTGTGTGTGTGTGTGTGTGTGTGTGTGTGTGTGTGTGTGTGTTTGTTTTCTGTTTCTATCTTCATTAGTGTTGTCTGTTGTCTTCATTAGACCAGCAGCAATCATAGATGTATAAGTAGATGATCTGCACTATATGGCCATGGAGGTCATCGAGGAGAGCGATGTGGAGCGTAAGTAACCTATAAGCTTATATTTCCTCTTTGCATTAGATTTATTTATTTTTTACCTCTGCAGTGGTGTGATAGATAGATAGACAGACAGTTGATTGATCAGTACGGACTTTCCCCCTTTGGTATTTAAAAGTCACATGACAGGATGAGTAGATGAGTCTATGATTGACATGAGTCTGTTCAGTGTCCATCACTCTGCTAACAGATGTCAGGTTTTCCAGCTTATCTGTCCACAATAGAACCTTCCTCCATCACCAGATTTGTAAAAGACTACAATATGAAAAAATAATCAGTGTCTGTATATGATAATCAGCAAAATAATTCCATGTTGTCTCACTGTATCTTTACCCTGCCGAGCTAGAAGAAAATCAAACCAAATGTATTGTTTGCTGAATATTGAAAGTTTGTTATCATGTCTATTTAAGTTTAATCTTAAACTGTATTGACTGCTATGACTGACATACCAATGTCTTTAAATCTTGTGGAATATATAAGCTCTGGACTACATATGGGGAAACGTCAGTGCATTTTTATTTAGGAATGTTATAGTTTAAAACCCCTTTTTTCTTACTTTGTATCAGACTTGTTTTCTCAGTGAATGTTTGTTGGTAAAGGGAGAAAGTGATATTTTTTTGTATTAGTATTTGACTTGAGTATTTGAAACTCAAACAGGAACTCTGACTGAAATTGTGGTCTAAGGCAGTAAGAAACATTTACTTTTGTCCCTGAAGACACAGTTCATAGGTATTGTTTTAATAGCATGTAGATTTGCTAATGCCCAGCATAATTTGGGTGTGTTCATATCTGCTAGAGAGGCATGATAAGCATGGGTTTGCAAGAAATGGGAGCAGCAAGGAACTCTATTTTGATTGCTAACCTTATTTGTGCTTTTAAAAATAAAATCTTTGTATGTTCAAACAGAGGTGACCCTGGCTCTGCTAGATGCAGCTAACGATAAGGACGCTGGCGTACAGGAGCAGGTTCGGAAGTCCATCCTTACGCTGGGGAACCAACAGCCAGACAAAATGCTGTCAATGTGCCAGGATTACTTGCTTAAGCACCCTAAGGTTAAGCAATGATGTTGATTTTGTGTCTTTATAAAAATTGACCGTAACATTTAGAAAAAAAACGCCCACAAATCAAACATTTCAAATGGCAATATATATACACATAGATTTGCATTATATATAGGTACATATGTAGGTGCCTGTTTGTTTCCATGCACGCAATGGTATTTGAGTCTTAAACATGTAGCTGACATCATGAGCTGGAATCATTGGGATTTCCATTAATTGAAGCATATAATTTTATCTGTGACTGCATGACATTAATTTACCCAACACTGTTTCCCAATGAAATATAAGAACTGTGCACTGATGAAAGTACTTCTTAAAATTCCTTTCTTTAGAAAGCTGGCATTCCTGCAGTAAGGCATTACAGTGAATCTATCATTTCCTCCCCACACTAATGTGACTCAGCATGTGTTTTCTGTAATTATCTGAATTAAATTAATTTCCAGTGTCTCAAGCTCTGTTTTTATTAGGCATACACAGAGTGAAATTTGGCTGATTTAAATATTTTATTTAAATAATGAGAGTTAATGAAATGCTTAAGTGCAAGATATACTTTATAGAAGAATGTTTTTGATTATTTCTGATCCAATATTTTGCCAGTATTCTGGAAATTAAATTTAGACAATGTTTAAATGTTTAAGCACCCTCTCATGACACAGTGCTGCAGTTTAATGTTTGTGTTAAAAACCTTTTTATGTGCTCGTTTTATATTTTGTTTAACTAAATCCTTTAACTAATGTTTTATTACGAACGGTGTGTCTCTTGTTTAGCTGGTGGCAGGGCACAGAGTGGTTGTTTTGCAGACCATAGAGCTAGTGGTAAAAAACAAGATTGATGACATCAGCTACCCTAAAATAAAGACCACCATTTCGCTTGCCTCGGATGAAATGACCAGGTCAAAGGTAGTAATCTGTTTTTTTTTATTGAAGAAGAAATAGAAGATTTGATATAAAGTTCTGTTCTGATTATTCTGGAAAAGTCTAAACAACTAAAAAGAAAATTTTTAGACATTAAAAAGACATTTACTTTAGTATCTATCCTGAGTACCTTATGTATTTATTTATTTGCAGGAAGTTGTCCATGACTGGCAGCAGACAGCTAGCAACATCCTGGTTGCCACAGGGAACAAGTACATCAATGAAATTATGGAGGACATACTTGGAAAGTTCCAGCCAGGGGTTCTACCTCATTACTATGTGGTCCAAACATTAGCCAGTCTCTCAGACTCCAATGGTATATGTGTTGCCCTGAATACATTCGGTCCCCACATGTCCATTCTCATTATAACTTCATATGAAGCACTCAAACAAATCTGACGTGATAGATATGTATTATTTTACAGACTTGCATATTATTTCCAGGAGCCCTTGAATGCTATTGTGTTCACTATCACTTTAAGCTGATTGCTTCAATTCTGTCCCAGTCTAAACCTCATTTATATCAAACCATGCTACATTAGACGTCTGTTGTAATTTAATTTGCCTTTTTAAAATATGTCATCAATGTCACACTTTTCCAGTAAGACTACACTGTTTTGTTGCAGTTTATGGTATGGTGCCGTTTCTCAGTGCTATCTTAGGCACCATGTTGCCTATGTTAGGACTGGCCAAGCAAGACATCATGAAGTGGGTCTTCTCCTCTGGTAAGCCTATTAGTAACCAGAATTATTTCAAGGATTAGAGACAGAAAAGTAAATTCATCCCTATCAGTTTAAGGGAATGTAGACCAATGCAAGTTAAATTGTTTAGACTTAACCTTATTTATTAATTTATCCCTGTAACTGCTGTATCCTGGTTAGAATTATGTTATCTCTAAAGCTTGGAAGTCACACAGAGAAAAACTATGTATTTATGGGAGTAGTTTAATGTTTAGATTATGTTTTCTATTTGTTATTAATAACTTGAATTAACAACAAAGTTGGTATTCTTGTCTTTGTGTGCTTTAAGTTAAGATCAGTTTATGTACTAATGTACTGATTAAGTGTTGTAGGATAAGTAAGATTGCAACAGTATATGACACCCTACCTAATTAATTCATGTTGAAGGCTGAGATATATTCAGTTTAACATTTTTTTTTATGTAATCCTTGTTTAAAGACTTTTAAATTAAAAGACCTTTTAATTTATTTGCCAAAAGGATATGGCAGGTGAAACAGGTAATTGGTTTGAGACCAGAAAAGAATCAAGCCATGTATTTGTCGGTGCCTTATGGAGTTGGCAAGCTTTGCCTTGTTTTTTTTAATTTATTATTTAGCTGAAAAATATTAACAGTCCCGGAAAACTTATGGCTTCTGCCTTTCATTCAGTTTTGTGCTAAGTTACTTAAATATTCACAGCCTTGCCAACATCAGTTGTCGTTCTTGTCCAATAGCTCTTTCCCGCTTCAGTGAGAGCATTTTGGAGTATCTGGCTAACTTAGATAAAGCACCAGACCCTACAGTGCGCAACGACACTTTCTCCAGTGAACTCTATGCTGCCTATGAAATCCTATTCAGCAACTGGCTACAAAGCAGGGACACCAAGGTACAGTACATTAGACAGAGTAAGTAACCAATTAGAGCTAAACCAGTCAGCCAGTCAGACTGTAAGAAAGCAACTCCAGAAGAAAGCTGTGATGCACAAATTAGCATTTGCCTGGTTGAGTCAGAGCAGACCCCGCTGTTTTTTGTTTCTTTGCTCCTTTTCAAAAATCCACATAACTTTAATTAGAACAACACATCATTGCTTTCTCAGTTACATTTGTTGGATATGATAAAGTGGTAATTGAGAACGTTTCATGCTGTTGCCAGATTTTGCAATTGCCTGTTCCTGGATTGATCTGTAGACATTTTGTTTCTTTGGAAGTCAGTCTGTTTATGAAGTCACCACATCAGCTGCCTAAAAACCTTTTTAATTTCTCAGGCTTTCATTTGAGATTCATTTTCCCTATTTGTGTCATTGAGTTGAATCGGTAATGAAACAAAGATTGCATGTTTGAAAGAAGTTTTATTTAATGTAAGATAGTGATTTTAGGTTTGTGAACGAATCAGACTTTTTAGTTTTATAAAAAACTATGCTCTGACTGATTTGTAGTTCACTGACCTCTTTGGCATGTCAGTACAGTGCTGTATGTGTGCATGCGCAGCTCTGTCATTTTCCCAATCAGTCATCAAAATTTTAATCAGTCGTCATTAACAAGGCATCATACAAAGATCATTGAACACAGCTCCATATTTAACATCATTTATTTTTTGCATGTGTTATTTCCAAATGTTAACGATTTACATGTTCCAAGTTTAAAGTGTGTTGGTTGAATATTTAAGGAAGTTAATTTTTTCCATACAGTTAATCAACCAAAGTAGTAGAGTCAGACTGGGAGAGTCACAAAAAAATTGAAACCTGATTTCTTCCCTGTTGTTCTACGTCACAGATACGGTTAGGGTTAATGACTAATGAATGTCATATGCTAAAAGTCATAAACAATGTATATCATTTGGTCATTTTAAGGAAAAGATTATATTCCATGCATTAAATGAGTCTTGGCATTATTTAATTTTAAGTCACAATATTAGTTTAACTAAATTACACTTAAATCAAACCAAATATATAGTATTTTACTCAACTAAATCTAAGGTAGGTTGGGTCGGTTGAAATCTTATGCTATTTATTTATCCTACTAGATTTAAACAGAAACGGTCTAAAAGCACATGACTATAATTCATTCATTCATCATCTTGCCCGCTTATTCCCTAATTCGGGGTCACGGGGGCCTGCTGGCGCATATCCCAGCGCACATAGGGCGAGAGGTGGGGGCACATTCTGGACGGGTTGCCAGTCCATCTCAGGGCAACACATAGATAAACAAACACACACTTTTGCTCCTATGGACAATTTAGAGTCACCAATTAATTGCATGTTTTTGGACTGTGGGAGGAAACCCATGAAGGTGCAGGGAGAACATGCAAACTCAGTACAGAAAGATCCCCGACCCGGGAATTGAACGCTGACTATAATATAACAAAAAAATTGTATTTTGGTTAAACAACTATGACTAAAACTAAATAAAAATTTCTTGTTAAAATTAACACTGGTGTGCAAATATGTTTACCTTGCAGTTGCGTCTGACCGTAGCTGAGGCTCTGGGGTTGATGAGTCACTTGATTGCCCATGACAAGTTGGAAGAGCAACTTCCAAAACTCTTTCCTGCAATACTAAGCTTGTACAAAAAAAACCCTGAGCACTACATCATCAGCAAGGTGCAGCTCTTGATATTGTTATTGTCACTTTCCCTTTTTCCCTCTTGGCAGGTTTCATTTTATTATATTTAGTTTTGTTTCATTTGTGGTAAATCATGAGCAAGGCTATTATTTTT
This sequence comes from Pseudolaguvia tuberculata, assembly GCA_026260255.1. Lineage (NCBI taxonomy): Eukaryota > Metazoa > Chordata > Actinopteri > Siluriformes > Sisoridae > Pseudolaguvia > Pseudolaguvia tuberculata. The sequence continues at coordinate 12,140,394 of JAOTRA010000035.1, read as the reverse complement.
GTGTGATTTTGTGAATCTGTTTTGTTTGTGTGGGTTGTAGAGCCTTTGTCATGTCCTGGAGGCTTCTGTAAACATGAGCAGCAGGGTGCTTGAGACTCAGATGGATAGCCTTCTCATTGCATTGCACCAACAGGTTGTGAAAATTCCTTACTATGTCTCTTTCTTGCTTGTGCAATACACACATGCTCTTTCCCAATAACTGCAATTAGTCTTCGCTACTTTTCTCTTGCAACAGAACAGGTTTTAAACAGGCTGGGGTTGTTTAAATACCCACCCAGATCATGTTTACAAACCTGCCTAAACTAAACAAAACTTATTTATTTTAGCAATGATTGCATTTTTAAGTAATTAGATTTCTTAGTCGTCTAGGTCCTCGTTCTCTATCAATAAACTCTTTTTTTTGATCATATAGTTATAGTATGACGTCCCCACCAAATAATTTGTTTCTTGATTTATTCTTCTAGGTGTGTTCACCTGTGGACTATAATAATCCTCCAACAGTTAAAAACCACAATGAAGTTTTGCGTTGCTTCAATGTTCTTGGTAGGCTATTTATGTTTTTTAAACCCTGTAACTGGTAGGTTTTTTTTTCTTTAGTTTAAGCTTTAATCTGTGAAGTACAAACCATTAATTAAAGTATTTAACATCAACATGCTTTAAAATATCTTCTATATTCCCCTTAAGCACCATTTATGGTTGGGACAAAATATTATTTGGATGTTTGGTGAATTAAAAAGGAATAGTATAATGAGTGTGGTGTGGGTTTTTACTGTCAGGTAACTGCTGTAATTCGTTGGTTGGAGGGAAAAAGGTGAGGAAATGGAAGTCGAGTTAATATTCAAACACCTTGTCTTCTTCCATTGTTGGTAGATGTTTTAGTTTTACGATGACTTTTTAAAGATCGTATAATTGGTGGCCTAGTGGTTAAGGTGTTTGTCTGATACCAGAAAAACTGGTGTTTGATTCCCACCTCCACCAAGCAACTTGGGCCTTTGAGCAAGGCCCTTAACCTACAATTGCTCAGTTGTAAAAAAAGAGATCAAATGTAAGGCACTCCGGATAAGAGCCTCTGCCAAATGCTGTAAATATAATTCCTAGTTATATATAAATCTAAAGTACAGTAGGTAAGTTAAATAAAGTTTGACTACATAAGAAGTATTTCTGGGCCATAATTTCCCCAAGTTTTGGAATTACTATTTGTCTCATGTATATTAGATCATGAAAATGCCCTTTGAATAAATACTAATTATTCTCAAAAGAAGTCAAATTGTGTATAATAATAATAAATTTTTTATAGCTGCTTTACAAACTCTTAGGGTTACTGTAAATAAGTATGTATTTGACAAAAAATTTTGTCATCAGTGTCATATGTTTAAAAACACGAATAAAAACACATCTGTATACAATGTTATTTTGCAGATTATAATACAGTACTGTCTATCCTGTTCCTGTGTCATATATTTAATGCTTTGTCTGTTTTTGACACAGCCAACGCATTCCCAGACCGACTGATAGTGTTTGTCCTGCAGAGGCTGGAAAACAATAATGAGAAGAACAGAATAGGCTCGCTGGCTGTTCTTAGACACCTCATCAACTCAACAAGTGAGACTCTGTCGTCATCGCATATTATATTTAAAAGTGAAAGATTTAAGAGGCTGCTGAATCAATACGTCAGTGTTATCTGATGTATTGTATTAAAGATTCCAAGTGATTCTTATTAGAAATATTTTTATTGGAATTTCAGTAATCTATAAAATTAAACAAGTTTGTATTAAATATGAATAGAAACATTTTTTTTTAAATCTTTGGATTGGCTTTACTAAAATAAATCATTATAATATTTCATTATTTAATTTCAATAATAATTATCAAATCTGTTTCTTGTAGCTTCCATAATGGAAAACAAAAAGCTGCTTATTCTTGCCAGTATGAGACAGCCTTTAGCAGACAACAGCAATAAGGTGAGATTTTCAGAAATTGGTGTGTAAATACTATACAAAGTAAATATAAATTATATTCAAAAATCATAAATTAAATGTTACACATTGTAGCATATGTGTCTGCAAATTTGAGGGGAAATAATTATTTCATTTAAAATTTCTTGTAGAAATTCTTTCTGAAGAGATTGTAGTGTATGGTAATCTGTGTAGGTAAAGAAGAGCGTTGTGCAGGTCATCAGTGCAATGGCTCACCATGGCTATCTGGAGCTGGAGGGAGGAGACATGCTTGTGAGATTTATCGTTCAACACTGTGCGCTGTCTGACCCCTACTTTGTATGTAGCTCATTCAAGTTACCTACTTTTTCCTGTCTAACAATTGATTGTTAAATTTCAATTAATTAATAATATTCTACTTAGGGCTCACAAAGTAATCAAATGTCCTAGGGATATCGTATCTTCTAGTTAGGCTACCAAAATTTGTCTCTGCCCTCTGAAATGTCTGGCTATCTCATAGAGAGGAAAAACATAATTCAGTGCCTTCATATTCTCTTTATAAATATATTCTGTAATTTTTGGGCATTAGACAGCAACTGTCATTTAAATGTGCGTTTGCTTTTTAATGTAACTTTCAATTAGTGACTGCAAATAGGGAACAACGGCTGATTTTTTTTTTTTTTTCAAGACATTTTCCCTCCGACATTGTCCTTTCACTTATTACCATCATGTGACAAGTGAAAACTCTTGCATCAAGCTCAATCATGTGATAGAGATGCACACATGCATGGTTAGAAATCTGACTAATTCTGTTAATTAATTTTTAGTAACAAACAAATATATGTATAATATTTATGATTACAATATACAATTATTTGTCCTATGTAAATTAATGTTTTTTCTCTTTTACAATACTTATCATAAAAAAATCATACATCTTAATTTTAATTGAATTAGACAATAAATAAACAATACATTTGGGCTTACTAAAATCTTAAGAGCGCTTGCCTTAAGGACTGCCAGAAGTTTTTTGAGCCCTGCCTAGTATTTTTCAGTATGACGCCAAACATATTGAAAATAATTAAAGGCTTTTATCCTGAAATAAAATATTATCACCACTTTTTGATTTTCTGCTTCATGGAATGAGCATAGAATAGCAGTATAACATTCTTTATTTTTGTGTTTTGTTTCTCTGAGTAAGCAATATTTCACTGTATTGTATTTGAACTGTATTGTATTTTTCAAAGATTAGTCATCAGAACTGCTTGATATCGTTTCCGCTAGTATTTGAAAATGCTAACTATGTTGGATTGCATTTCAGCGAGGACAGCATCCCTTAGAACCAGAGGATGTGACTAATGAAGCACTGAGAAGCATGTGTGATAACACACTCCATCTCTTTTCTACGACTGTAGGCTGCCTAACTGATGTGAGAGTTGCAGATATACATGCACATGTTGATATATGCGTAGAATATCAGGAATGATTAAAACACTATGTCCAAAGACCTTAGAGTAATTTACAAGTAAATGCAAACAATTATTTAGCTTTTTACAATGTATATAAGATACGAGTGAGTATGATAACTCAAAAAAAGTGGAATCATTCGGTGGGACTTCTAATATTGCAATAATGTATAAATATTCTATAAGACAAGAGTAACACAGTAAGTAGTGTTTTAGACTGTAAATATATCTGTTTGACACTACACTTTAGAACATTTCACAGTAAATTGTATTTTTAGCCAGCTTTACAAGCACCAACCTATAAATTGCTGTAATTGTGTATATTTGTTCTGGAAGAGGTCAGCTTTTTCCTGTAGAGCTTCCAACATTAACACAGGACTGATGACAGCGCTCAGTCATCACACTGGTATTTTATAAAGTGTGGAGAGATTGGACTATATTTAGTGACATTGTTTTAAAGTTCTTTATATACAGTAGGGATACATATATAGATGCCCTGATTGCTTTTCTGAATTTGACTTTTGGATTGTCATTAAAATGACGTTTGTTCTTGTACTTTTCTTGTATATATATAAAAAAAAAAGTGGAACTTGTTGTTTATAATTCATGTTGACAAGTCTGTGTGCTGAAGGTGCTGTGGCCGATGCTGCTGTGCTACTTGACCCCAAGTCAGTACTTCAACGCAACCACACCTCTCTGCAAGAGCCTTATTCTTTTGGCTAATAAAAAACGATTAGCACAGGACCCCAATTTTACCATCGACTTTAATGCACCAGGTGAGTATAATACCCCAAATATGTGCTATGCATGCTGAAATGCACATATGCATCATTGAATGCATGCACATAAACCCAATCATGATGTCATCAAATATTTTTAAGTGCATAGGGCTTTTCCACTGGCTAAGCTATTTTATGCCAATTAAATGGTGCCATCACATAAACACACACTCTGGCTCCACAAACGCTTACAGCTCTGGCCAGGTGCCTTTTTTTGCCTGCTTTTTTCCATTTCTTTTTGGAAGCAATATTTCACTTATAGACATTTTGTCTTTATTAGAAAATGTTTGGCTGCCCAATACTGTCTGGGTCTAATTAGTTACCTCAAAAGCCATATTTATCACATGAATATAGGCCTGGCTTTCTGGAATGGTGCATAATTGTTTTTCACAGCAGCATAGTTTAAACAAAGCACCTAACTAATGCATGTTTTTCTTTTGTGTGCATTTTTTTTTAGTTCTGTTAATTTTATTCCCTTTTTTTATTCAATTTTTTCTCTGTAGGTTCCAACCTTTCTTCTCCATATATACTAATGATCAGGCTTTTGGTAAGTAAAAATATAGTCATTCAGTTCTCAAATTATTTCTAAACAATTTCAATTGTGTGTGTTCACATATGATGAGACTGAGACAATTCAAACCTTTGAGTTTCTTCTGTTAATAAATCATAATAAAAAAAGTTTAGTACTGTTGGAAATGCACACCTTCTCAGTCATCTGTTTTGTATGAACACAGGCAATTTGAAGCAGTGTAATGTTGTATGGAATGTTTCATTAGCTCTAAATAATCTTGTAGTTTTTTGAACAAGACCGTTCACTGTTCTTCACTGACCTTTCCAGTAAAGATTAATAGCAAATTCTAGGCAATTCTGAATGAATTATATGATTGAAACATATAATTTCAAATTAGAGAATGTATTGTGACACTAATTTTTGACCAAAGGAAAGTATAAGCTAGCCAGTATTAGTATAGTGCTATTAAAATGCTCAGTGAGTCTCTGTTTCATAAGTATATTTTTAGAGCACTTTTACATACACCTGAGTGTTGAAATACTAAATGGTGGTGGCTTAGTGGTGAAGGTGTTAGACTGATAGACTGATTATTTGATTCAATTATGATTGTTGTATCTAGCTGCAATTAGTGCGCACTTTTATTAGCCATAAAATGGAGCTGTATTATCTGAACCAGTTTACTTTCAACTAGAGTTAGTAAGTGGACTGACTCGATTTGAGATCATCTGCAAGGAATAGTATCGTATGTTCCGGACTATAAGGCACATCAGATTATAAGGTGCATTAAGCTGTGGTGTAGAGAGGATTTATTAAGAAGTGGGACTAAACCAGGACAAATCTTAGAGTTGAGAGAAAGAGCACCCTGAGATTGTGGAGCAGGGTGTTTGCAAAGCATGATTGAGCGACATTTAGCCATGTTCACCTGCGGTCACAAAATTTGTACTGAAACGTTTTGACAGATTTTTGAGAACCTTGCACCACATAAAATCGGTTAGAGGTCAGTAAGTACAGCCAGAATTAATATATAAGGCGTCCTGGATTATAATTAAAATTAAAGGATTTTAAGTGCGCCTTTCGGTTGGTCTTTAGGGGTCACCAGGGTGGATCACTCTTCTCCTACTTCTATGAATATACTGCCTGTCCATCCTTGTCCTTGTCCAAACCATCTCAACCTAGCTTCCCTCACTCAGTTTTGTCTCCAAAACATCCTACATGTGCCGTTCTCTAATAAACTCATTTCTAATCCTGACCATCCTTGTCAGTTCCAATGAAAATCTCAATATTTTCAACTCAACCACCTACAGCTCATCTTCCTGTCTTTTTGACAATGCCACTGTCTCTAAACCGTACGACATTGCAGGTCTCACTACAGTCCTATAAACTTTCCCTTTCACTCTTGCAGAGACTTGTCGATCACAAATCACTCCTGCCACTCTTTTCCACCCACTGCACCCGGCCTGCACTCTTTTCTTCACTTCTCTAACACACTCTCTATTACTTTGCACTGTTGACCCCAGGCCATACCTACCCATCACCTTCTCATCACCTCTGTTCCCTTCACCAGCATGACCATTGAAGTCTGCTCCTATCACCATTCTTTCATGCCTACCTACACTCTCTACCACTCCATCTAACTAATTCCAGAATCTTTCCTTTTCCTTCATCTCACAACCTACTTCTGTATCTGTAGTACTTGGCATGAAACCATACTGTTGATAAAACAGTTTAAATTAAATTTCCTTCTGGCCTCTTGAACGCACAAGATCTCCATCATGTCAGCTAACTCTCTCCCTTTACCAGTCATAGTACCAACATTTAACGTACCTACCCGAACCTCCACTCTCCTACACTTCTCCTTCGCGTGGAGTCTCCCCACTCTCCTTCTCCTTTGGCCAACAGTAGCTAATTTTCCACCGGTAGCCTGTGGTCGTTGTTGGCCTCGACCGATCCGGTATGAAATTTTAATTTGTGATCTGCATATTTGATTTGCCACGTTTTACACAGGGTGTCCTTCCTAACGCAACCTTTCCCCATTTATCCGGGCTTGGGACTGGCACTAAGAATGCACTGACTTGTGAAACCCTAATGGCTGAGTTCTGGAAAATACAATAGATAATCTCTGAAAAGTTAAATGAAGCATTTCTTTATTCACAAAGTATATTTGGTGTAATCATGCCACTGTATCTATAAAGGGTTTATAAACTATGTTTTGTTAAATGACACTTAAAAATAATTGAAAATTTTCACAATTCAATTCCAAATTACTTTTGTCATATTTTGCCTCATAGTAATTTATTAGCATATAGAACATAATAAAGTAGACATGAAAAGCTGAAACAGGACATAGAAATACATATTAAAAAATTTGAAATTAAAAATAGAATAAAATTACACTAGTAGAAACTTTAAAAAGCAGGCAAAACAGTATTATTTTTGATGCATTATATTTTATCCTATGCAATTTGTCTGGTTGGCTAAGCTCTGCGTGTTGTCGTGGTTTAGAGTCTGAATGGTCTACAGGAAGGAGTTCCCCTTAATAGCACACAGACATCATTTTCAATGCATTTAACCCAACCTAACCAGGTTGCCAACTATTCCTGTTAATACATTAGTTTTTGTATGATTTTAAATGATCATTAAGCTGGTAGAAGTAGCACATGTATAAATGTACAGTGAATTTTAGTTCTTTAGTGCGTTAATATGGACAAATTTAATAAATTTGTTTTAAATGTACTATTGGTGACTGTTGTATGAATACTGTCCTAGGTAAATGCTTCTTTCCCATTCTCATATCGAGTGCATGGGCCTCCCTCGCTAAGTCTCCTGAATGCCATAAGTCCCAACATTCACCCTAAAGTAGAAGCACTATGGGCAGATGACATCCCAAACCTGCTAGGCTATTTGGAAGGTCAGTGTTTGTTTTACGTAAACTGTGGCTGAAAGAAGCAAAAAAGACAAATTTGAATGCAAATATTGATTTACCAAACTGATACAATTTCTACAGTACAAGTTTAACTGTACATTCATTCATTCATTCATTCATTCATTCTTTCATTTTCTTGCCTGCTTATTCCCGAATCCGGAGTCACAGGGGTCTGTTGCGCCAATCCCAGCATACATAGGGCGAGAGGCGGAGGTACACCCTGGATGGGTCGCCAGTCCATCTGAACCATTCACACACACACATTCACTCCTATGGACAATTTAGAATCACCAATCCACCTAATGTTTTTGGACTGTGGGAGGAAACCGGAGTACCCGGAGGAAACCCACGCAAGCGCAAGGGACATGCAAACTCCGCACAGAAAGATCCCAGCCCGGACCTTCTTGTTGTGAGGCGACTGAGCTAACCACTACGCTACCGCGGCGCCTTAACTGTACATGCTATTTATTTATTTATTTATTTATTTATTTTAAATAGCTCACGCACATTCGACTGGGTGGCGTTTTACGCTGGATGCCTTTGCGAACGCAACCCTACCATTTATCCGGGCTTGGGACCGGCACTCACCAAACCGCCTAATCTACATGCTAAAATATGTTTAATTTCTGGAGCACTTATTTATTTTCTGAAAAATCTTATTTCAACTTTTTCAATCTTATACAACCAAACAAAATTTCTCATGAGATTTTATGATTAAAATAGCATTATTTTGAAAGATAGTTATGATTTACATATTAGCTACTATCTAATAAACTCTCTTTTTACCTTCAATTTCATGATTAGAATCTACACCAGAAGAATTTGACAAGAGGACATGGGAAGACAGGCTTCTTCGGGTAAGTATCTGAGCTCTGTGTTTTTCTAAATTATCTATAGGTTTTACCTTTGCATTTTTTTTGTTGAAGTGCCTATTTATGGTATATTATGATAATTATTTTGCTCTCTTGGAAAAGTTCTTGTCTAAAACCTTGGTAGTCATTGATGATGACCAATGGAGCAGTCAGCTGGTAGTTCAAGCAACACAATATCTCCCGACCTACAACCATTCTTTGGAAGAGAAGGTATATACTGTTACTGTAAAATGTCTCTATTACGACTTTACCTTGATTTGAATGCTTTATGGTTAGACATTACAAAAACCAAGCAATGAAAGATATTTACAGCTCATTCAAACTGACACGTTTAATACACTTTCTAGAGCTTCCTGTATAAGTGTATCGGTGTGGCTCTGCAGCAGTCCTCCAACAAGGACCTGGTAAAAAAACAGCTTCAGGAGATCCTGATCAGCACCCGCCATAACGACGCCACTGAGAGAGCGGTACAGCAAAGAAAACACATTACACACACTGCTCTGTTTGCTTTCATCTCTTTTATCTGCCAACATCTGTCCGGCCTCTCATTCATCGTCTTTAGCACCCAGATGCTGTAATTTCAGTCATGGGTCCGTCTGCTCACTTGTTTGACGTGACCTTTAGTGCAGTTTCCTGTTTGAGCATCCAATTAACGGCACATGGTTTTACTGTTTGTTTCATTCTTTCAAGGCCGAACAGAGAAAAATGGGATCCTGTGACAAGAATGAATTTGAAGCTCGCAGCAAATTTGGAAAGGCAGGTCATGGCTAGGCTCAGGGCTGGTGAATAGTATGGTTTTATTACAAAGATTTAATCAGAGAGCGCAGCCCGATCGTTCCTAATTGCGGAATTGTATGTGCTGATGATTGCACTGAACCACTGCTTGGAAATGCGATACTTAAACAAGCATTTAAAATCTACTAATAAGTAATAATGAGAATAACTTGGAGCGATTGGTTTCACAGGGAGTAGCGATGGCTGTAGGGCTGTGTGCCAGGAGTCATTTGGATGGCACTCTAGCCAAGCTTGACGAGTTTGGGAAATCTGATGCCTTCAAGAAAGCCTCTGGGATATTCAGCTTGCTGAAAGTAGGTTCTGCTGGCTTCACTGGTGAGAGGAAGCCTAAATGTTTCAAACTAAATAATAAAAAGGCTTACAGACGTGTGTGGTTGTTATTATTATTACTGTTCTTATTACTGCATGTGTTTTATTTTATGGACGTCTTGTCGAACAGGATAAGAATGAGGTGGATATTGAGAAGATGAAGAGTACTTTGATTTTATGTTATGGCTATGTGGCGCTGAATGCGCCAGAGGATCAGCTTCTTATTCGCCTCGACAGTGATATACTCCGCAACATTAGCAAACTTTTTAACACCAAGGTAAAATGAACAATATAGATACTTTTTATTAGTTTTAAAGCTTTTTTTTATTTTTATTTTTTTATACAAACTTAACCATTACTAACATATGGAAAATGTTTCTACACGATTGTATTATAATTTGTTTCATTAGATTCTTCATATTTTTTATTTCAACATTTGTAATTAAACTTCCATCTTGTAATGGGACACATTTTAGAAAATTTTTTTTTAAAAAGGAACTCAAACCACTGTACACCTCGGAGTCTTAATTCTTTCCTATCTGGAACAAAACTGTCTGTGGTTTCTTATTGTAGTTGAAAACCAGTGTCTGCTGGAGAAGCAGCCATGCTTACCTTGGCACTCACACTGAATGACCTAATGTCATTGAGATCTTGACTGCGGTTGAGTCCTTGGAATGACCCACTTAAAAACTGTGCAAAGCATAAATCAATTAGTTGTGTAATTTATTACTCATTTGATTTCCTTAATTTGCTTAGTCTCAAGGGCGGTGCGCTGGCGTACTGGATAGCACGGTCACCTCATAACAAGAAGGTCCCGGGTTCGATTCCCATGCCGGGGATCTTTCTGTGCGGAGTTTGCATGAACTCCCTGCACTTGCGTGGGTTTCCTCCGGGTACTCTGGTTTCTGTTTAAAAACATGCAGATTAGGTGGATTGGTAATTGTAAATTGTCCATAGGAGTGAATGTGTGTGTGAGTGGTTGTTTGTCTATGTGTTGCCCTGAGATGGACTGGCAACTTGTCCCGGGTGTACCTCCGCCTCTCGGCCTATGTGCGCTGGGATAGGCGCAGCAGACCCCAGTGACCCTGAATTAGGGAATAAGTGGGCAAGAAGATGAATGAATGCTTAGTCTCATTGCAGATATATTAATCAATCAGTGATCTTGCTTTTGAATTATAATGAAGTATTTTTGTACATCACTCCAGGTTGCATATTAGCTAAAGGTACATGCTCTCTTTATAAGTTACTTTAGGAGACAATTCTAACTCATGATTGTTCTGTCAGTAGATATTATATGTGTAATTACAGCTTCCGTAGATATCCAAACACTGGATATGTTGATTGAAAACCCTCATTGAAATGTTATTTTACTGCCAAATATACTGCCAAGGGGGAATACAAACCTTCTGTAAGATGGTTTGCACTTTTGTTTTTTTTAACCTATAATGACACGTTTAAATAGTTGACAATTGTTTACTCCATATCCCCCTTATATGGTGTTGTAAATTTAACTCCAACAATACTTGTACTCCACTCACAGGTACTTGGAATTAAAGTTGAGACAAAGGTACCATACGGAGCCTCTTTCTTACTCTGTCCTATATCTTGGAGCCTGTATTTAAAATTTCAAGAAACAAACTTCTAAACTTCTCCAAAAAGTGAAATGTTGATTGTTTCTTTGTGAATTAGACTATTCAGGAAAAAAAAACTTGGCATATTTATTTGGACATGATAAGGTACTTGATTATCTATAGATAATCAGTGAACATGGCTCTACAGCTTTGAGAAGTTTCGAAAGTTTGAAAATGATTATCACTTAACCTGCAAAATACCTTCTGTTACAACATTTTGGACTTTTATGGATGATTTGAAATTAATATTTTCTCAAACACGCTTTTTCTGTTATTTCTACTAACAGTACAGTGGTTACGGGTTGTGGTGTGCTTTTCTATCTCTTTCTATTCTTTTATTATTATATTAGTACCTTGTACATAGAATGATCAGGATAATTAAAATTGCTTTGCTTATGAATTGGATGGCTTCTAAGCGCATTTGAATCCAAAACAGCAATGTTAATTTTGTAACGTTATCTTGCCATGCTATTATGTGTCAGACGTATTTGGAGGATGGTGTGTAAAGTAATACATCTTGTAATTGACTTTTTGTTTATGTCTTTCTCTGTGTTTGAAATCTTCCCAGGACCTAACAATGAAGCTGAGTTTAATTCAGAGTACTGGCCTGATTGCAAAAGCCATTAATACCTGTGTTCACAAACAGGGATATGTCTTCAACCGCAAGCAAGCGCTCATGGGAATAATGATGGTGTGTGACTCGTGTGGTATCAGTTGAAACTCTTAATCAAGAATTTGTTTGCTTTCTTTCATGCTTAGACATTTGATTTAGTGGCTGTATGCATAAAATACATTTGCCATTAATGCACACAAAGGAAATTCAGCTGTGAATAAATGAAGCACCTTTTGAGATTAAATAAGGCTAAACTTTTTATCATTTTTATAGTTATATTTATGGTTTAAAAGTTTCTGAGTAGAATTTTGCCATTGAATGTTTGAATGACCTAGACCTAGAACCTGCATACATACTTTTCCCCAACTCAGGGGACATACAGTTTACCAGACCAGTTTTACTTTCCACTGAACATCTACCTGTTTTTTGTTTTGACAGGATTTCATCAAAGCAGAGCCAGTTGATGCCATGCGTACCCCAGTGCGCCACCTTGTTATGACCACATGTGCCAACCTCAAGTATCCTTAGAGGCTGCAAAAGCACATTATTCTATGGCTTTTCAGCATTTTATGAGCTTAGAATTATTAAGGTCTGTCTACATGAAAAAAGAATTAACATTTTGACATCCAGCAAGGAAAACTTTTTTTTAAGTATAGCAATTGTAGCTTGACAATGGCTTTACCTTTGCCAAACGTGCATTTTCAACATTTTGAAGCAATTAGAAAAATAGATTTTTAACACTAATCTAGATAGCAAATATGTTCATGTATAACCAAATACTGTAATATATTTATATTTAAGTTTTATTACAAAAGCTTAACAATATTAGTAGAAGTAGAAAATGCAAGGTTTACTAATAGATTATTTGTAAATGGGCAAATCTTTACAGCAACACCAGAAAAATTAAATGCCTCATTAGAGCCTAATAAATCAGGTATCCGAATCTCTGTTCATATAGTTTAAAACATGGATGATTAATGTTTACCCTGGAAGAATTAGCTGATGGCTGAGACCTTGTTTGTTTGAAATGTTTTTACACCAAATAAGTTTTTTTCTTAAAAGTTCAGTACTTTGGATCCACCACTTTCTGACAGTGAAACGTTTGAAATGCTTAAAACATGCATAAATGGGGTATTTGGGCTTCCTTCATTGGAAATGGTGGAAAAAGCTAAAGATGAGGAAGTTCTTGACCCCCAAGAACGACAGGTGAGGATCTGGCTATTTGGCATAGACGGGTTTTTTTTTTTTTTTTTTGTTAAATTAAGAAGCTGTATATTGTATTTAAACAAGAAATGTTTTATGGAACTACAGTTTATTTATACTATAAAATGTACTTTAAAACAGAGTCAGTGTTGGGTGATTTTTCTGTTTCAAAAATGGTCATGCTTACAAGAACATTTCCTGCCTTATCCAAAGTAAAGGGGTCAAACTGCAAAGCCAACACAAGGTTCAGATGTGTTTGGGAAATGACCGTTTGGCATGAATAACAGCAAAACTGTCCAGTTGGCTCTGAGTAATTGTAACTAATCTGGATTAAGTTTCCTACAACCACTATCTAAGGCCAAATCTAATTATATTGTACAGCATTTATCACTTTAACACGTCTGACACCAACATGCCACAATAGTGTGCATTATATTATAGTGGTTTTCTCTAAAAACTACTAGCATTGTAAGAGAAGGGACATAAGATAGAAACCAGATGTGTTTAAGCAGCTAACACTGTTTTGTCCCCCCCCCCCCCCAAGATCTTATATGCCTACACCTTCAGTGCCCTGTATGAACTGCTGTACAGTGTTCTGTCAAGAAATTTAAGTCCAGACGGTATTCAGTCACTATTTAAGGTACGCTTACTAACTTGCACATTATCTTTTGTATTATTGAATTTTTTTAAACCCTACTTTGTATGTGTTTCTGCCCCTTCCTCCCCCCAGCATATTGAGAGCTGGTTGGGTGCTAAGCAAGACCATGAGCGTGAGAGGGCAGTGAGGACTGTAGCTGCGATGCTGAATTTTTATCTAGACAGTCTCAGTGTTAAGGTGACGTATAGCTCTGATCAGAAGGTTTTTAAAGCTTGAAATAAATACATGTTTATAAGGATTTTCCCCCAGTATGTAATAATACTTGATATTATTAATTAGTACTAAATAAATTTCATCTTTATCAAAATGTCTTGCAGTAATGATGCAATAATCTTAGACAATGTGTACATTTTTTGTACAGACCATAGTGACATTCCATAACCTGGGACCTTTGTTGGGGCGTCTGGCCCCACGCTGTACAGACCCCAATGCAGCAGTGCGTATGGCTGCTGTAGATTGTATTTACTCTCTCTTACACATTCAACTGCGTTATGAAGGTGATATTTTATAATATTTTCTGTTTTATTTGTGCTTGATAATGATTAATATTCTGTACTAACAATCTTTTCAACACTGGTAGAGAATTTATATAGTTATGCTTTATTGTTGCTTATGTGTGTCGGTATGCAAATGGTTTTGTTAATTCAGTAAGCAGTTACTATTTACTTTATTTTTAAACATAATTTGAATGCATGACACTTAAACATGGAAATTTCAGTTCTGTGATATGGTTTGTGTTTAATTTTAGAATAAGAAATTTCAAACTTAAAAGATTTTATAGTATAGCACAATTGTTTGCAAGTGGTTATTTTTCTTTCTTCTTTCATTTATGCCTATTCTGCTCTTTTCAGGCTTTTCCCTAGACTACAAAGATGACTCTGTAGAAGGTTTATTAACCTTGCGAGAGAAACTAAATGATCCTGACCCTTTGGTTCTTTATAAAACCTGCTCTGAACTCACTAAGGTAATAAGGATTAGTATTAGAAACTTTTATTCACTTTTATTCAAATATATAGTGTATCTAATGTAGTTACTAACACACACAAACGCAATTTTTCAGAAATAATACTTGCTGTCTAGACTATCTAATATTACACTTTTTCTTTTTTTGTTAGTGATGTTATGTCAGATAGAATTTGCTAATGGAACAAAAAAAAAGATCTTCCTTACCCTTCGTAAAATAACACCGTGTGAAATCAGTCATGCTGGTTGATTCACTGGCATATACTTATACAATGATCAAACAGACTTTCTTTATAGACCAAAAATGACACAATTTCCTGAAAATCATGATGAATGGGACAGTTGTCTTGAAGAACCAGTTCTGATGTGTGTCCAATTATGCAATCATTATCACTTTTCTTTCTCTTTCTTCCTTTTCACTCTTTAACGTTACATGACTTATGGTTTATTTATAATACTAGTTCTTGCCTCTCTATTTTGTGGCAGATCATCAGTAAACGTCTGCCTCAGCAGCAGCTAAACACACTGATCTTCATGCTGTTTGAAGGGTTGGTAGACTCCCAATCCAATTGCTCCAGAGCCTCCAGTGTCATTCTTAACACACTGCTCAAAAACAGAGGGGCAATGCTGCAAGACCTGGTAATAAAATATATATTATACCCAACAGCCATGAGGTTAAAAATAACTTGTTCCTTTGGAGGGCATGTTAATGTGCAATGAAAGCATATTCATATATATATTTTCACTGCTCTGCAGTTTACCTCTTCTCCCTGTGTGTGTCAGGTGCCCGAGATATTAGAGGTGTTACACATTCGGCTGCAGGTCATCACTGACGAACAGGTGAAGGTTGCAGTGGCACAGTCTATTTTGATCCTTGCAGCACAGCACCTGCAGACCGTCATCAACACACTCATTTCATATCCTCTTCCTTTCGACAGGTTCCCCCTAATTCTATTTGTTTTTCTATAATGCTGGGTGGGAATTTTTTTCTTTAAATGGATTAATAGTTACCATGTTTGTTGTCTCTTAGTTGGAGCAGTGAGATGTGGATTGCTCTGGGAGCAGACAGTAAAATAGCCCGGCAGATAATGGAGATGATTATGGAGAAGTTAAATGCCATTGTGCCGTATGTGGATAAGAAGGAGTCCTTATTGAAACCAGGCATGACTAAGGTGGCCACCAGTCAACCCTTGGCGGTGAGTAATTCAGACATGGCTAGCAAAAAAAAAATATTTGCGAGCTCCAGTAAAAGGTTGTGTGTGCTAGATGGTCTGGAAAAAAAACAGTCACCGTAGTGTAAAACTGCAAACCGGTCCAAAATCTGGTTTTAATCAAAATTTATTATATTGTAAGTATTGTACTTTGACGTCTGTGTTTTTAAAAACATGCCTTTCATTTAACCATTTATCTGCAAAGTGAAGTGTCAGTTATGACACAATTTTTAGCTGTGCTAAAATTGACTGAATCGTAAAAAATATCTCTAACACCTTGTTACATAAGTAAACAGAGGCAAACATAATTCTGTCTTCCATGATATGTGTTTGCTAATGTATACTTCTTGTTATACAGCTAATATATGGCTGCAAGTTTGCATCCCTGTCTTTAATTGTTTGTGTAGATGACATGCGCTCTGCGTCAGATGATGCTGAATGGACACACAGAGGAAGCTGTGGTCAGTCTGTTACCCCAGTTGTTCAGTGCCCTGCTGGTGCGTGTCGGCTCTAGTGTTGGGGTTCAACTACCCAAAGACATTAACAGCAACAGTTTCAGAGCAGAAAACAAAACCCTCGGCAAAAGCAACACTACCAACTTCGATGTATGTGGGTAAGTCATACCAGTGTTGTGGATAGTACATCTATTTGGAAAGATGCATCTGGGGTTTGCCCAAGTAATGTAAACCATGATTAGGACAATAAATTACATTCGACAGGCATATCACATGTTCAGACAACCAACAGCTGGGAGAATGTAAAAATAATCTCTTGCCATTTGTCTTAGTATCTGGAGATTGTAAATATGAATCCCGTTGATACCTTGGCCATCTGTAGACATGAGACAAGTATGGCATGTGCTGTTTACTCTGTCAGTCACAGTGACAATAACCAATCATGGGTATTTGTCATCTAATGTATGCTGAAGATTGCACATGTAACATATGCTGAGAAGATTCTGACTGCTGCTAGGTGGACTTTTCTTTGTATTTGTTGTATCATGGGCAGAGCTGACACGTGGAGAGAAATTGAGTTTAAAGAGAATGGGGAAGGACATTGCTTATTAAATAATAGTTTAATGCATCAACAGTTTAACTAAAGGAAACTGATATTGACTTAGTGTTTCACCCTAGCACAACTGTGCTATGCTAACCTACAACAGCATGTTTTAGCTTTATGTTGCTTAATGTATAAACTGTTTATAAATTTCTAGTAAGATGTGATGAAATAATTTAGTTTAAATGATGAAAAGGTGCATGAATATCTTTACTTACAATGCTGATGACTCAATTTAGACGTCTTTGTGATTCCTGTATAGGACTGCAGTTGAAGCCTTGCGCATCTTGCTTGCTCGAGCGCATCTAGACGTTGTAGTTAAAGTATCAGACCAGGACGCAGTGTGGGACAAGATGAAGGACCCTCAACAGCATACAACCGGGGTCACGCTTCTCTCCAGGTATAATGTCTAAGGCCCTTCAAAACTTTTTATTTAAATTAGTCACATTTGTATAATGAGCAAGTTATGTTTAAAATTCAGAAATAATGTCATGTGAGAAACATTTTTGTGTAATTCAGAGCGATGGCAAAGCATGCAGGTCCAAGAATCCCATCTATAGTGGAGAGCCTGTGTCCTTCCCTCGGTAACATATATGAGTGTCAGAGGATTACAGTTACAGCTTTCTTCTCTGAGGTACCAGCTCAATAATGCCCTGTATGTTTGCTCATCAATCTTAGCTTTTTATGGTTTTTATGAATTGGTTACACATTACAAGTATATATAGTATTAAATATGTGTGTAGCATTTATCCTGCAGCTTGCATTCTGCAAGATATATGCTACAGTTATTTTGTGTATAATGTTGTTGCATAATTGTGTATAGTTTTTTTTTTTTTTAATTCACACCCTTTTGTCTAAAATACGACAAGCTCAATAATAGCTAATATGTAGTAGAGTGCAGAAATTAAATTAATTATTTATTTGGGATACCATTTGCTTTATGTGATTTAGTTTGATTGGGTTTAAATAATGTTATAGAAATGAAAATTGCTCACTGTGTAAAATTCTTATGAACAAATTTTGGCTTCTCTTGCCTTTTCTTTCAAGCTGCTTAACCACCATGTAGTGACAGAGTTGATGATTATTGATGTGTTGATGAACAATATGATGGAAAGAATTTCTGACCCATGTTGCACTGTTCGTATGCTGGCCATCAGAGGCCTGGGAAACCTCGCCATTGGCTCACCAGAAAAGGTACAGCAGTCTGATCTACAGTGTTGGCTAAGACTCTATTATTGTATAACAGTTAGCTTCTATAGAAGACATACAATTTATGTAAACATGTAGCTAGACTGGAACATACTTTACATGTTATACCAAGAGGTCAAGATTTTATTTGTATCAGCATTTTATTAATGTGATATAATGGATTAAAGTGTGCTGAGAATTCATATGCTTATTACATCTAGGTGAATAAATATGCTAAGGAGCTGTTGGCAGCCATGAGCTCAGGGATGGAGGAAAAGGATGACCCAGGAAATCGTATTACTCTAGAGGCAATGTCTGGCATGTCAAATGTATTGCTGTACCTCGATGAGAGGAATGTTCACATGATGGTTGTTTACATCTTTATGAAGATTAAACCCTTCTTGGAGAACGTAAGTAAATAAACACGGAACACTTTTGCTAATGACAGAAATTAGGCTTAGTAGCTTCATTTAACTTTGCTATTGCAGGTAGGTTCTTGCTCATGTTACCACACCCAAATGTATCTGATGGTTGAGTTTATTTTCCGTTTTAATAGTAATTTTTGTTAAATGTCTGATAATGTACAAGATAATGTCAAATTGAATTTTGGGCAACTAATTATTAAGAATACATTGTTATCAGGTTAAAGCGACTTGAGTCAGAAGGACTTTATTATAGATAGGGAACAACAGTTACACATTAATTAAAAGCGTTCATAGTTTTTTAAATGGTGAACAAATCTGAATGGCTGGTTTGTAAACTCTAATCTAAACAGGTTCCATAAATCTGTGGTCATATTTTACCCTGACTTTGTGTTTTCTATTCGTTCAAATAATGCTTTCTGGGATTTTCAACAATAAAATATACCATCAATCATTTAAATACTTAATCAACTGTACAATACATTATTTTATATATTTCTCCATAAACTAATATAAGAATATTTTAAAAATTCTATGCAGTGTATTAAATGATCAAAACCAAAAATCTGCATTATGTAAGAAAAATTAATTATGGAAATGTGCTCTGTGGATGTATCCTTCAGGAGAGTGATGAAATCCGCTGTGCTTCCATCATGCTGCTGGGGAACCTCTCGAAGTTCGGCTTAGGGGAACCTGTCTTTAAAGACCAGATTCACAATGTATTAGTCAGTCTGCTCCTACACCTCAGTGACCCAAGTGCACATGTGGTAAAGGTCAGAATTCCTCAGACGTTCTGCAGATGGGCATGCTTTCACCATCGTATAGACAAAATGTAGCTAAAATACTGTGTCTGCCTGTGTCCGTTTGTGTTTGTTTGTTTTCCAGGCATGTAAATATGCCATGCGCGTGTGTGCTCCTGTCATGGGTTCCGAACAGATCACTAACATGTTTCAGAACCATCTCCATGAAGAGGGGAATCTTCACTATGGCGAATTCATTAACAACCTTGTTAAATATCTAGTAAGTTCTGACTTGTCAGTCACACCCATGAGCACGTGTTATGGACTCTTCCATGTTGGTGTTCTGAAACATTTTCGGATATTAGTCTACACTATTCTTTTTTTATTTATTTATGAATTTTAAACTTTATTGTCCTGCTTTCGCAAGTGTTAGTTATTATCTTTTTTTATATTTAATATATTGTGTAATATTTTTATTATCATATAACAGTATCTAAATAAGTTTCCTACAAAACAAATACGTTTAAAAATCAGTTGTATATTTTTTTATGTTTAACACATGCTTGCCTTGACTACTCCTACTTTTCCTGTCTTTCTGGTTTTCTTACAGATTCAGGACTTTCCAGGAATGTTGAATTTTTATCATGCCACAGTAATTCAGTACTTTAAGAGCAACTGGGCAGAGATTAGAGCAAGTGCTGCAATGTTTATTGGTAAGATAATCTATGCACTGGCATTGGTTTTACAGTAACACAATTAAAAATGCTTGTACACATGCTTTTCAAGGTTCATACATGTATTCGATTATAAATTTAGATTTATTCTGTCTTGTATATATTGTATTGTATACATATACATATATATATATATATATATTGTATTATTCTGTCTTGTGTATAAATGTTACTCCTCTTTTCCATTTTAGGGTTTCTACTGGGAAATTTGCCCAAGGAGCACTTTACCTGTATAAACATGGTGGTTGTTACTAAAGGTAGCTGATTAGGTTATAAATTATTGGTATTGACTTGTGATATATTCATTATGTTGTTGTGTATTAATATTCGTATATTATTTGTGTGCACAGTTTATGTTGTCATAATTTTTGATCGGATGTTTAGAATGTTCTTCTAAACATCCGTTCTAGTATGTCTTTTATCTGCTGAAAAGCAAACAGGCCATGCATGGTTGTTGATTATTGGACTACTGAGTATTTTCACATTGCATCTTTATTTGCTTTTTCCTGCCAGCTCTTGTTATGCTGCTACAGGATCCGGATCCTTTGGTCCGAGCAAAGGCAGCAGAAGCCATGGGACACTTTCATTAAATCAGCCAATCACCCAATCGTAGCCCATCATTGCTGGATGGAAAAAGTCAACCTATAATGTTATACCTATATGTATACTTGTTTAATCATTTTCAGTGACCAAAGCCTGTACTACTCTTGACGGGTCTAGTTAGATTAGTAATTATGTATTGTGTCCCTTCTCTGTAATAGTTTGTATTATGCATTTGGGCAGTAACAGATGTAAAGCTACCAAAATTCCTTTAAATATTATTAATACACTTAATTTAAATAGTTCCCCCTTTATTGGTCCTCTTCCTAGTCATGACATATACTGGCTGTTAACTAAACAAACAGACAGAATAGACACTGTATTACATTTTCTTTTAATAATTGATTGTTAGTAGGCTGGAGATGCCTCCTGTCAAATAACAGCAATAAGATATAGAAAGGATGTTTTGTTCTCCACATTGACATATAAGAATAGGACCCTACATCATGTGATCTAGCTTCTGCTAGCATAAAGCATTTGTAGTAGCAAAATCCCATAAGTTAATCTACCAACATGGTGTGCTTCCTGTAGATCCCAGGATAAAACTGTAGACATATATAACTTAAGTGCCAAACATACAGTGTTGCAAGCCAGGGCCACGGCGAACATTTCATACGTATGTATTTATTTTTAATGCTACTCTGCTGCTGCCAGTGGAATTTCAGTAGTATTTTCATACAAGTGTTAGGACTTGATACATCCATACACCTATTGATACGTTTTTGTGATTTTTCTGTGTCAAATATTGTCATTATGTTGTCATTAAACTGAAAGATTAGTTAATCGTGTGAAAGAATTGTTAATCATGAAATCAACTGTATCCTAATAAAGAAACTCAAACTCCCTTCACATAATGACCTGGACTCTATAGATTGCTGCTCAGTTACATTACATTACAGTTGACCCGAATTTGGATTTGTTTATAATTGCGTCTTATTATGCCACTTTATGAACTATGTATTTTTGAGAATCATTTTTATGGATGGATTTAAAATTTGGGCTGATTTATTAAAGTTTTTGAAAGCACATCCAACAAATTCCACATTCATTCTGGATTACAGCTGATATTTTATTTCCTGAACTATCTATAGTTCATTAATATATTCTCTTGCATGTATTTTATATGGTTAATAAGTGTTCTTTTTTTATTCTAAAGGCAATCTGCCCCAATTCTTCCTAGAGTTCCTAAAACAGCTGAAATGTGGGTTACAAACTTTACAATGCGTCTCTGGCAGAAATGGAACAACATTTTTATCATGTCTGGGTTCTCTGTTATCTATTAACTATCATTCACTGTGTTCAATATCATAATGTGTATTTGCATTTCCCTGTGCTGGGGAATTTCCTTTCTATGGGAATTACTATATCCATGACCCAACATGTCTTGAGAGGTTTTCCTTCACCTTATCTTGGCCTATAAAGAGTTAGAATTCTCTTAATGCAAACCTCTGTTCATGACTGTTTTCTTCTTCTTCT
>JAOTRA010000035.1:12080732-12091141 GCA_026260255.1 Pseudolaguvia tuberculata | reverse complement strand
CACACACACACACACACACACACACACACACACACACACACACACACACACACACACACACACACACACAAAGAGAGTTCCACCGGTTCTCGTCTTCCTTCTCTTCCTGTCCGGTTTGGCTTCAGGATCTTTAAAGTGTCCGTATCCTCGTTTCCGGTTCTGACGTGGATAAAGTGAGTGTCGCAAGCGTAGGGGAAGGATCAGTGTGTGCCGTGCGCTCTAAACATGCCAAGGTCTTTCCTGGTAAAGAAGGTGAAGCTAGACGATTTCTCATGCGCAGAGCTGGAAAACTGCTATGGCAGGTCAAGGTCTGACCTGAACCTGCGGATCCACGACAAAGGTAAGTTGAAATTCGTCTCTCAGACATTTTATTCTGCCTTGGGTTTCTGTGAAATCAGCACTTTTTAAAGGTGGCACTGGATATAATGTAAATGCTCCCCAATCGGTGATGAAACGGATCCAGTCATTGGTACTCCTAAAGTTATCTTATTAATATTAATGTAATGCATTTTGACAAAATCTATTTGATCTGTCAATTTGTTTGCAGTGTTTAACTTTTCAGTGTTTAACCAGTAACCAGTAACACAGGCAGTAACGTCATCGACGCATCCCAGGGTTATGCATACATATTTATTACCTTTTCAGTAACATATTCGGTGGAATGCAGAACAATGATATGTTCTTAAACGTGTGTTTTGACATAATAAATAGCTGTCATGGTTTAACATTTTCACATAACAAGTGGGATTGGAGGTTAACCTATTTGCGCACTAGCTGTCGACCTGCTTTGGGGCGTTCTCAGGTGCTTCACTTTTATTGTACAATAAAGAGTCGGTTCAAATATTCTACAAGACTGCAAGTACACACAAATCAAGCCACCATATTGGTATTCATTCATTCATTCATTCATTTATGTCATTTCCTTTATTATTGTCTTCCTAGAAGAACGTTGCTTTGCAGCTTGGATCTAAATTAGATGCTTTGTTTTAAAATAGGCATCTACCAACACCACAACACAGCAACATCAATAGAAAGAGAATACTTATAGAAGGTCTACACAGATGGAGAAAAAGGAGTCTCGGTGTTCTTATTTAGTTATATAGGCGCATAGGGGTATGCAATCAAATAGTTTCAGTTTCAGTAGATGTCAAAGTGTGTATCGAGGTCTTGACAGGAGAATGTGTATAACAGTGCTTGTTCTATCTCTGCTAGGTTACATTAGGGACTACATTACACCAGCGGTGTATGATGCAGAGACTGATGGTGCGGTTAAGGTTCCCTCTCCAGAGCCTTTGTACGATGGCGCTCACAGTGATTACCATGCGGACAGCCCGCGCTCGGACACAACGGCCGGATCGATCAACGGCGACGCACCAGTAAGTGGCGGCTATACGGCGCACGCCTTTTTCATCACAGATGGCCGCTCACGGCGCAGAGCGTCCGGTGGAGCTCGCAGTCCGCCTCGGCACACTTGCACTGAGTGCGGCAAGTCGTACGCTACATCATCAAACCTAAGTCGCCACAAACAGACGCACCGCAGCCTGGACAGCAAGATGGCCAAAAAGTGCCCCACCTGCGGCAAGGTGTATGTATCCATGCCGGCCATGGCTATGCATATCCTAACGCACGACCTACGACATAAATGCGATGTCTGTGGCAAAGCGTTCAGCCGGCCCTGGCTGCTGCAGGGTCACATGCGTTCTCACACAGGAGAGAAACCTTTCGGCTGCGCGCACTGCGGGAAGGCGTTCGCAGACCGCTCCAACCTGCGCGCACACATGCAGACGCATTCGGCCTTCAAACACTTCAAGTGCGCGCGCTGCAGCAAGACCTTTGCACTTAAGTCGTACTTGAACAAACACTACGAGTCCGCTTGCTTCAAGGGAGCACTGTCGCCGCTAGAAGCGTGATTTCAGTGGGGCAGAGCTTCGGCTCTTCATGACACTTTTAACCCTAAGGGAATACTGAGGCTTCGGGAGCTGTTCAGAGTTCAGTGCTGACAGTGCAGCGGGGAAGAGTTCCTGCACATTGAAGGTTTGAGTGACACAATGCTGTTCAATAACTTTTTTTCATATCACTTGATATTATTATACTGCTGCAAGCGACCCGCAATGGATGGATTGAACGATTGAATTTATTTATTTATTTATTGATTAATTGGTTTATTTATTTATTTATTTATTTATTTATTCTGAAAGACAAAGTGGTTACTTTTTAATCATGTTTTGCACCTTCATTTGCTTACCTGCCAGTTTTATTAACATGCCAAAGCATTCAATTCAGTCACAATTTGATTTCCGGATTCTATGATTTCATATGCTGATGTAATGCATGCAAAAAAGAAAATGAATCTATGCCAATATCATGAGACTTAGACTTATCATTTTGCCAAAACCTAGATAGTATCAATGGGCAATATTTTGGGATTCTTGTACGATTATAATACAGCAATAATCATGTAATGCATGGTATTTTTAAACTGTTGCCTATAGCAGCTTTTTCTGAAAAAAAAAATCAGGTATGTTTTGATCTCTTAATAATCAAACAGAAAAAATACATCAGGGAAATGTCAGTCTAGTGTTAGAGAGTCAATAAGACATAAAATGATAAGTATAAATCAATGTCCTTTGCTCTGCTGTTATGCACTGCCTGCCTGACTAATTTAAACATAGTTTTTAGGATGTAGGCTTGAAGTGCTGTAACTCTGCTTAAAGCAGATCAGTATTATTCTCCAATCTCTGGAACACCCAGTTTGGAAAAGGCTCTTCCACAGTTAACTCAAAGGAATAAAATAGAATGCCAGTTCTAAGCACTGAAGATCAACCTCTGCGCAGCTGGTCTGTAATCTACTTCCACTGCAGTTCAGGATTTGATTAATTCAAGACACTTTTATTATTTCCCATCTACGTGTCCCTCTGCAGAAAAGCACTTCCTATCCTTAAAAAGTAGCACAAGAACCTAGATTCAGGTAGAAATGACTAGTTTGACCTTAGCTTTTGTATCATAAATAAATAATATCTGAGATGCTCAGTTTAAAAGGTTTAAAATATAGCCTAAGTGTAAATACTTATATGAAGAGTCAAACAAAAACTTTTTACAGCTGAGAAATCTGATGACTTCCGATCAGGGGAACTCTGAATGAAATAGGTCTAACATGTACTGCAATTTTTAAACCAGTTTCCAACTGTTGTAAAGCACAAGGAACCAAGAATTTTGTGGCACTTCATAATAAAGATAAAGTGAACAGTCCTAGTCTGTTCCTTGTGTTATTCATAATTATTGCTATTGTTGTCAAATTAACCTGTTAAGTACATTAAGTACACAACAACAGCTCTAAAGGTGTGTTTTTCCACCCTTCTTTTTTTCTCCTTGAATATTGAATGTGGTGTAGCAAGTACAAGCAATCCTTTCTTCACCAAACATGTTCCAAGCATGTTAATTAACATTTAAAAGATAACAAACTTATATACAAGATTACTGCTGTATTGTGTATGCTGAATATGTGGGGAATTGGTTGTGCAGTGGCTAAGGAGTTGGACTGCCGAGTAGAATCTTGGGGTTCGATTCCCAGCAAGTTTCCACTGCTGGACCCCTGAGCAAGTTGCTTAACTCCCGTTTGCTCAGAGACAGTCACTCTGGATAAGGGCTAATGCCACACATGTAAATTTAATACTATAATTGTATTTAAGCAGCAAGAGACCTTTGATTAGATTAAAATTAGAATCTTTGAAAAAATTGTACATAATTTAACTCAAATCAAGTGCTATCTTTTGACAAACTGGGGATTGTGATCAATCAATCCTTCAATCATGCACTTTTACTGAATATTTCTCACCTACTCAGCATTCATAGAGCCAAAAAACAGACTCCTGCTTAGGTTAATCTATCTGAGCAAACGAGGCCACGGGTGTCATCAATTTGTGAGAATCATTATCCAAGTGTTGGGAGAGTCTGCACCTGAGTCTCTAGAGCGCCTAGTAATTGCACTAGCAGGGTGGAATCAGCAGGAGCCATTATTTAACAGCAGACGGCTGTGACAGGAGCTGTACACGTTGATCTGTTTGCTTTTACATTCCTGTCGCTCCGCTTTACACTCACAGGGTATCAATGGCAGTTCCAGGGCCCAGTGTGGACCTCAATCACACGCCAAGCTGATAGAAAGCTAGAGACCGGAAAAAAAGCCATAGAGGAACCAAATAATACAGAATTGTTTCGTGTTTAGATTTATGTCATTAATAGAATTGAATTTCTTTTGAGAATTAAAATTTATGTAATATATAACAATTATTACTTTAAACATGTATAACCAGCAAATATAAAATAAATATTCTGGTGTTTAATTAAATATATTACATAGAATGTAATTTTATTATATCTGACTGGCTAAGTTAACCATATTGACCGGTTTTAAATCAGTGCATATTTGTTATATATAACAAATGTATTTTAACATAGTCTAATATAAAAAGCCTATTTCTGTTCTCAAATTACAGGTTTAATGATATGTATTAACCTTTAATAGACATTTCTGGCATTTGGCTTTATCCGTTTATTATGTGCACAACACTGGAGTCCTTCCTCATTAATCAAAGCAGAATATGTCTTTATGGTGCTCAGGATCTTTGTGCACAGAACAATTGTTATGCTGAGACAATGTTTAACAATTTGGGAAAGACTCAAGCGTGGTTAAAATGTGTCCAAAAACTGTAATGTAATGGTTTTAATACACAAAGCAAATTATGCCACACAGCAGTAATTTGTGAATAGCTACTTAACATGCATATTGACCTGTCAGACTGTTTGAATTTGTTTATTTTACTGCTTTGGTGGATATCGCAGAGAATGTTTCCCTTTGGGTTACCCTCTCTCAGACAGACATCAGTGTCGCTAATAGCTATTGGACCTGAAACAGCAGTATAGGAGGGATAAAGAGGTGGGGGTTGGCCGGTACTTATAGCTTGTAACATTCACTTTAGTTGGTGTTACTGTTTATTGAAACCGACATGCCAAAAAACCTCTGGATACACAGTGATA
Organism: Pseudolaguvia tuberculata; assembly: GCA_026260255.1. Taxonomy (NCBI): domain Eukaryota; kingdom Metazoa; phylum Chordata; class Actinopteri; order Siluriformes; family Sisoridae; genus Pseudolaguvia; species Pseudolaguvia tuberculata. Next base: position 12,086,107 of record JAOTRA010000035.1, on the reverse strand, counting down.
TGATTGAGTCTAGAAAATATATAATAAGAACGAAATATATAATAATCATAATAATAAGATGTCCCATGAGATAAGATGAGTGCTGTATGTGATCTAAAAAAAAGAGCTAACAATGCTTGAAATGTATATTTCAACTGAGAAATGTCACAGTCTGCATCAGTAATCTCAAATAGTAAAAAAAGCAAACGAATCTACAGTAGAAACAGAGCGACTGCCTGTAGCATGTGCTGCTTTCTAGCACTATGAGAATTCCCAGGTAGAGATCAGTGCTTTCAGGTAGAGAGGCTGAAAGGTTGCAAGCAGAGACACAGAGTGAGGGAAGGAGGGGGGGGGGGTGACCCAGTTTGGATGACATGTAGCTGAGGAAGCACACCGTAACCAGTGTAGCCAGTACATTTTAATAGCACCATTTGCAGATCTGCATTAAACACTGTATTATTATTGTCATATAACATTCATACACAACGAACCTGACAGCAGTGGACCTGTGAATGTGGTGAGTCACTGCATGGAGCTTTTTCTTCGACCTCCCTCTGAATACGCATAACAAATGAACCTATCATGAATATTCAGTGAGGAAAAGGGAGGAAAGTGAACTTTGCAGTTGTCTTTGTTGTAAGAGCATGCCAGTGTATTACTAGATCTGCCCTGTTTAGAAATAGAATAATAATTGAAAGTTAAAATGAGACATTCTCTTAAAAAATGGAACGTACTAGAACGGTTAGTATTGTTGTTAGTATTATACATTGTAGACTCTGTAGCGGTTCATTCATTCCCTTATTCGGGGTCATGGGGGTCCGCTAGAGCCTATCCCAGCGCACATAGGGCGAGAGGACGGGGTGCACTCTGGACAGTTCACCAGTCCATCACAGGGCCCATATAGATTAACAACCACTCACATACACATTCACTCCTATATATATTTCAGGGGATGTAACAAAATGGTAAAAGAACAAAAATCTATCATATCTGTCTTATTGTCTTAAGGGCTATGTGTCTATTCAGCTGAACAACTTGTGTCATTATATTTTCTATACTAATAAGCTATTGTTAGTTGTTGCACATTTTATCACCAGGCTCTAATAGTGATATAGCAAATTTGTGCTTTCTTGCAGTGATATTTTTGTACTAATGTAAGAAAACATACAGTCTTTCAAATAACAAATAAATGATTTTCAAATGTAAGTAACTGACCAAACCCATCTTTAGAGATCATCTTTCCATTTCTGCAACGAGACAACAGTGCAAACCACTAAGCCACCATGCTTATCTACACTTACTCAAACAGTGGAAAATCATTAAAAAAAACTAGACCCTATGACACAATGCTCCTGACTACTCCTCTTATACAGTGTGATTCACTCAACCAGTTGACTTTGTGGAAATATTTACCGACCATGTTTTACCAATCATACAACTACTAAATCAATGTATGTACAAATCCCACTCAAATTCCAGAACTGCGTGAAGTCTAAAATCTGTCAGAAGCAGGTTACTTCTGTTGGGTTTATAGGTAATTGTAGCACATGGAGATCTCCACAATCCCAAAGCATGAAGTGCTTATCTACTCTGCCATGCATCATCAAGCTTTCAGGCATCTGCTGATTTGTTAAAGCAGGGAAGTGTGTCAGTTTTCTACTCAGAATCTATGTACTTCTTTCATGGGATTTAGCAACCGTTTCACACAGTTGTTGAGAATGTAATAGAGATAAGCAATCTGTTTTACAATTCATTTAAAGATTTAAATCCTTCTGAATCACTCATTGAATTAATCAGTCGCAAATGTCTTTTATTCACCTGGGTCAGTGGAGATGCTGACTGTTTGCCAGGCTCCTTTAACTTGAGGGCATTTACTCGAATCTGCTGGATCTGTTTACTGACGAATCTCACACACACTCAGACCCATGGATCTGGTTGACTTACCACGTGTCATGAGTTCAACAGATTGGCGTAATTCTATGATTAAAATAAATCAGCATTCTCTTATGTTTCTGACCACGCAGGAAGTTTTCTGGACAACTCATTCAGCTACCCCAGTCCATTAAAATAAATTACAACAGAATTCATTCTTTCTTTTCCTTCCCCGCTTATTCCCTAATTTGGGGTCACAGGGGGCTGCTGAGCCTATCCCAGCACACATAGGGCGAGAGGCGAGGGTACACCCTGGCTGTACATAGACAAACATTCACTCCTACGGACAATTTAGAATCACCAATTGACCTAAGCTGCATGTTTTTGGAGTTTGGTAGGAAACTGGAGTACCCGGTTGCAAATTCTGCACAAAAAGTTCCCCGGCCTGGGATTCAAACCCAGGACCTTCTGGTTGTGAGGCGACCGTGCTATCCACTACGCTACCGCACTGCCCAGAATTCAATGATATGCAAATGCTTTTTAACAGTTTACTTAAACTGACATATGTTAATATCTCTTGCAAATATTCACCATAACATCTGCAACACATTCCAAAAGCTGAGAAAAAGGTACGAAAAGACTCTGAAATTTTGCTCCAAAAACATTGAAAAAACAGGAGAACCATTTGGTAACAGGTGAGTGTCATGTTTCATTATAAACTTAATTATACAATAGAATATGAAATTAATGTTTTTAATTATTCCCTCTTCAACAGTTCAAAAAATATTACATAAATTGTACCATGCAATGCGAAATGTATACATTTAGCGAGATCTTCTAGATTGTGCAAAACCTTAGAGCTGCATATATTAACATCTCCCAATAATGTAATTGTCTGCTCTGTGCTAAAACTCATCTAAGATAAAGTGCAAAGTGTTAAAGTGCGTCCATGTTTCATATTGTTTTTGGAACTCATGGATGTTGCATCCTCTGGGCTAAAGACATTTATCAGTGCATAATACAAAAGCCAGCATCTGTGATGGTATGGGGGTATGTTAGTACACATGGCATCAGTTACTTGCACATCTGTGAAGGCACAATTAATATTGAAATGTCCACACAGGATTTGTTATGTTGTACATGTTTTACAACAGCGTGGTTTTGTAGTAAAAGAGTAAAAGTGTGCAGGTTCTAGATTGGTTTACCTGCACGAAATACCCATCTCCCATACAACCAAAACCGTAAATCAAGGAAAAACTTTAATAATTTGTGTCATATTGCAAGCATCAATTATCTCCAAGATAAAGTTTAGCAGTTTGAACTGCATATCTTGTCTTTGTGATGTTTTCAATTTAACACGAACCTTGCGATTTACCAAGAACCTGTGATGGACTGGCAAACCCTTCAGGGTGTACCCCTGCCTCTTGCTCTATCTGAGCTGGGATAGGTGCCAGCAGACCACAGAGACCCCGACATAGGGAATAAGTGGGTAAGAAGATGAATGAGTAAATAAATGAATAAATGACTGTTACCAAGAATTTGAAGGTCAGTGTATTCAAGTTTTTATTTATGTTTTATACAAAATCCCAACTTTTGATTTACAATTTTTCCTAGCATTTCTATTATAGCATAAATGGTGTAATATTCAGTGTTTTTATGTATTCTTAGCTAAAAGAGAACTATGGATTTGATCCTGGTAAATGATGAATATTGCTTCAATGCAGTACATCAGTATAATAAGAGCAATGAATTTCAATAATACTGATGTGGAATAAGGGAAAGAAATAAAATATCTGTCCTTGCACAACATAAACACATACTTACATCAGGTTTCCTCTGCAAACAGATTTCTGCATGCTTGTTTAAGGCGTATGACTTCATATCTGTATATTACATGTTGAATGTTCTCCTGGGTGCAGTGTATTACAAAAGGGGCAGTGGTTATTGAAATGGTTAAGATGCTAAGTTGGGTTCAAGCCCCACTGCTGTCAACCATTGTGCAAGTCCCTTCTTGTTCCAGGAGCACTGTCATATTACTGATTCTAACCTAAGATAGCATATGCAAACAAAGAATTTCAAGGTGTTGTAAAAATGTGTCTGTGTCAAATAAAGATATTTTTATATATCACACCAAAATTATAAATCTAAACAGAATGCAATAAAAAAGAAATGATTACAATATTAAAAATGAGCAAGTTCTCCCTGTGCTTGCGTGGGTTTTCCCTGGGTACTCCAGTTTCCTCCCACAGTCCAAACATATGTACATTAGGTTAATTGCTGACACTTAATTTTCCATAGGACTAAGTGTAAGTGTGTGTGGTGTCCTGCGGTGACCTGGCGACCTATCCAGGGTGTACCCCTGCCTTTCACCCTATGTGCACTGGCATAGGTTCCAGCAGACCCCTGTGACTAGGAGATACAGTAAATATATAGTACGCTTAAAAACAATATTAATTAAAGTTTTGTAAAAAAGATTTATAAAGTACAGTGCAGTACAGTGGTTAGAATGTTTCTGCATGCATGACTGGATACACCTCTCCACCTCCAAACACCTATTTCCTATTCTTCTTATTTTCAATTATTCTGTTCTAAACCTATAACATTCTCTAAACAGTAGTATCTCATTCACAGAGAAAAAACTTTGGGTCTGTTTTCTGCTTACTTTTACTAGCAGCAGTGGGATTTTGGAACCAGATCTTTAAACCAAGCAGTCTGACTAATGCCTTACTGGAGTGCACTGAGCTAGCATGGGAGTGTTATTCTATTTAACTGCTGATTTAATGTCAGTTCTTGCAAACAACTGGCTGAGCGGGAGCTTTTTGTGAACTCATTAAAGCAGCCGATTCAGATCCAGCTACTGTGAGCCTCAGAATCAATAACAGACTGTTCCCGATTCCTGGGGTATGTCACCTTATCATTGTGTTGACTATGCACAGGAAACTATACAGGTTTAGAGTGAGCATAAACAACTGGTGGTGTTTAAATATTATACTATTTTATATTTTTTTTTCTCTAACATCAGTAAGAACAAATTGTAGTGTAAATGTGTTGCTGTTAAGTCATGAAAAGAGGAGACAATAAAGATCACTAGGAACTAGGATATGGAATATGATCTCTGCAGTCATTCAATGGTGCTATAGATAGGCAGAAGTATGCACATAATCATTATGTGGAAATAAACCGGCATTGTAATACACAAAATTGTCCATTCATTCATTTATTCACTCCTTACTCTTCTTTTACCCCATTAATAGATTGCAGATACTTTGGTTCTATAGTCAGATATTCTCTGGGGGATTCTCAGATATTTCTATTTGACTTCCTCCAGCGGGCACAGAGTCTGCCCCAGGGTCTTCATTTAATAGAGCATTTTTTAAACATTTTAGCTGGAGCTGTATATTTCTACCACATGCAAACATTTTTTTTGATGATAAAGATAGGAATGTAGATTATCTATCTATCTATCTATCTATCTATCTATCTATCTATCTATCTATCTATCTATCTATCTATCTATCTATCTA
>JAOTRA010000035.1:12044883-12055690 GCA_026260255.1 Pseudolaguvia tuberculata | reverse complement strand
TTTTTTTAGTTCAAACATCTCATTAAAATACAATAAAGAATCCTGCATTAGATATTTAATAACAGTAAAAATTCCATCTAACATCTCAGCCACCAGATAACTTTATTACCTGGGCAAATAACAGCACTGCAGCAGAGTCTGGGGGAAAGGGGCTGCAGCATTATATACAAATCAGTCTTTTCATTCTAATGAAGCAAATATTTGCATGAATGTAACAAGATGGTATTTATTGCCTTCTCGTTCGGGTTCTTGTAAGGAATTGAACTGACTGAAAATTAGATCATAATAAGATATGATTGTAAAACTCAGGATAACTGCACCACTAGAAGTGGAAACTTATAATTACAATTTGTGAAATTGTTGGCAAAACTGAAATTTAAAATAATGATGAATAACTTTTCTTTGTGACTATTACAATGAAAAAGCCACAATGTTTAAACCCAGTAGATTTAGAAAAATGTACTTTGATGAACATTTAGAGTTTGTTTGTGAAAGCAAATGAATGCAAGAAAAAAATAAAATAAAAAAATGAATTTTTTAAAAATTCCTCAGCAACAGAAAACACTGCTGATCGGTCTGATTGTCTTTAAGCATGCTCACTAGACAGTAATGACGAGAACTTTTTAAAAAGTTTAGACTTATTTTGTTTCATAGCCAATTATATGTAACCTAAACACATGGACAATTTATATGTAAACAGGAGAGGAAATCGGTGAAGGTAAAGCGTCCTTTAGATTTTTTGGGGCTGCTGGATATGACTCAGTGTATAGTAGAAGTGGAGCTGTAATTGTAAGGAGTCGGTATGAACTGCAGAGTATGCCTTTGATTTCTGTCTAGTATTTTTTTCCACCATGTATTTGTTTTTATTTTCCAGTCACAAAGCTAGTTATTGGGATGTTTCCTGCTGTCTCCTGTATGAGAATGTAATTAGTGCAAGTTGCAATTACATACTGTTTAGCTTCGGTAGTTCTCGCATTTCCCAAAAACATAGAGGAGAGTCGTTATGATCTTAGCAATTGTTCTCTGAAAGTCTATAGTGCTGAAAACATGTAATTTTCTTGTCTTGCTTGGAAAAAATACACGTATAAAAAAATCATCAGAAATCAAGATGAAACCAGACCAGAGTAAGAGGCCAGAGCTGGAGATGTGCTCTCTTGATTACTATTCATAGTGATAATTGGTTTTGTGGTGCCATAGCCAATTGTTACACACATTCAGTTGGTATATGTGATGGTTGACATTGTAAAGATGAAAAAATTGACTCATTTAAATAGTCCTGGGGCCAGTCTGAAAGTGACCCCTACCTAGACTTTAGAGTAACACTGAAAATAAAACACAACTGCTCTGCTCTGAATATATCTCAGCCCTGTGCCAGTGTGATGCGCCCACAGCATGGCAACAATACCAAGGTGAGGCTGCATTGGAGTGGCACTGGTGCCAATGTGCAGGAGGAAAAGCAGAGAAGTGAGTCAACAGCTCCCGGCTGCCTGGCAGAGGCGTGCGGGGCAGTGAGGCCGAGGTCAGCCAGCATAGATGGATCTGACAGCAGGCATTGCCAGCTTGGCATCTTAGGGGCTCTGCACTCGCTGCCAACAGTCCCCATAGAGGTAAAGTGAGACTTCTCTCCTCTGAGGGTGAGAGAAAATGAGTGAGTCAGGGGGAGAGAGAAAAAGGGGAATGAAGATCTATAGCATGAGGGAGGAAAAAGAGAGAGACAGAGTGGGGGAGGACAGCATGAGAATTGAGGCCAAATCTGTTGCCCCAGAGTTTACAACCACAAGCCCTGGAACACAGGAAAAGCAAAGAACAAACACGCACAGAACAGTGACATTTAGCTGGACTCGATCTGCTGTGTATTCAGACAGATAATTTACAGACTCGCTATCAGAACGCTCAGCTCCAAAACACCAGCACGCCGGATGACAAGCCTGGAAGAGGAGATTGTGTATTTATTTTAATACCTATTAGTTCACTAAAAATTCAATCTGCATGGTGATGTTGATTTGATGTATTAAGTCTGTAAATAAGAGGACCAGATACTACAGTATATAAAGTATACTACAGATACCTTAATCCTGGCTAACTTACATCACATTGAGTGTTTGAGGATTAAGGGTCTTACTCTGAGGCCCACCATTGACAACTCGGCATTATTGGGTATTGAACTCAATGATCTTTTAAGCTTTAAGCTGCAGTCATTGATACATAATACCTAAGAAGAAGAAGAGAAGAAGAAAACATGAAGTGCTGTGTTTAAAATTCAAAACATGTTATGATTTAAGATCTCTGCATGTTAAGTTATACTTAAGACCCTATTCTATTTAACCTGAGATTTTTGGAGGGAAAACCTAACGTGGTCTTTTTTTGGTCTAGCTGTATCTACCTTAAGGTTGAAAATGTTTAGTCCATATATAGAAAGTATACACAGAAATCCAACTGAGCATACAAGCACCATGACACACCCATGCACACACGAATATGGAACTTTGGGACTTGGTGCACATGGACATCATCGTGCTTCTTAGTTCCAGTAAACAGACATCTAAATGCTACAACATACAGAGCTATTCCAGGCAACTGTGTGCTTCCAACTTTATGACAGTCATTGTGGGTGTCCTCAAACTATTGGCTGTGTAGTGTAGTTTTTGAAGTTTGAATGGCATTGTCTAATTAAAGAGCATTTTCCAATTTATCAGGCAACTGCACAGTCTGCATCATGAATTGCTTGTCATGTAAAGCTCCACTGTGCACACTTTTCCCTATAGCGTAAGTAATCCATCCTGGAGTTTCAGTTTGCATCTTGCATCAGTATAGCTGCAGCAGAACTTCAGTATAAAGTATGCCCAGGGGAGAATGAGGGAGGTAGAAGACAGTGATTACCTGACATAAAACCTTTTAGGAAGTTTAGTGCAAAGCCTATAAACTGGAGCTCAGCCAACTCAACTCTACTTTCATCCATTTACCTGGGCCTGTGTATTACTCTTGTAGTCTATCTACCTTTCTGTTCCCACTTCTCTTGCCCCCTCTCATTGCCCCTCTTCCCCTCCATCATCAGCATCCTCTCTCACTCTATATTACTTCCCCCACAAGCCTATTCAGCAGACCTTTTTTTGTTCAACTGTGCTATTTTGTGTGTTGTACACTGCTTTATTAAACTCAGAGGAGTTCAGCCTCCATGCTCAGCTCTCTGTCAGGTTCTTCCCTGCCCTGGCACTTTCTGTGAAACATAGTGAGAGAGGCCGGGTTCGCTCCTAATTACTTTCACAGCCAAAAACGGCGACTCTTCCCTTTTTTTTTTTTTTTCGAAAAAACTGACCTTAATAACAAAATGAACCAATGTGTGTGTGTGTGTGTGTGTGTGTGTGTGTGTGTGTGTCCTCTCTCTCCCTCTCTCTCCCCCTCTCTCTCTCTGTCTTTTTTTTGTCTTTTATAAGAGGAAAAAGTTGCCTCAGCATTTTTTTACATAATTGTGGAGATAAGTTTAGCCTAGATACGGTTGAAAGGAAAACAGAAGTGTTGCAAGATCTGTTTAAAATTTTTAAACACTTGGTGTCTTGAAGCTGGAAAAGAGCCATGGTGTTTAGAAGTTTTATTCTTTAGAACATCACAAACAAACGCAAAATCAGCCTTTTAGACAACTTCTCGCTAAGAGATGAAGGGAAATTAGCCACATGTTCTCATACTCTGGTGATAATGAGCGATTAATGAAGCAGTGGAAAGGTAATTGGTCAGCAGTTAAAGACAAGAGTTAACTGTTTAGTTTGTTGATGGGTTTTCACATAGATTTTGCTGACTAACAATAACAGCCGTATCTGGTAGGTTTTTTTTTGCACGTCATAGATTTTAATAGAGACCAGCAACTTCATGGTGCTCTCTCTTACTCTCTCTTGCTCTCTCTCTCTCCTTTCTTAATTTGCATTCATAGTATCACATAAAATGAAAAAAAAATCACAGCTAGGTGAGATACATTCTGCTGTGGCATCATAAACTATATTAATTACTACATCAAATTTTAAGACCACCGACGGTGCCATTACTTCTGAACATATAAATGAATATGTTAGCGTGCAGACAGAAACACAGTCTCTTGTTACAGCAGGGCTAAAAGGTAAGTAAACCACTTATTTCTCAATTACAGCTACTTGAGAAAGCAATTACATATGTACTGTACATTCATTTGTGTTAGGCAGTGCTTAGATAAAGTCAATAAATATATATTTTTATTTCTGTTAGCCCGTTTCAGGATGGCTAGCGGCCTAAACTGTTCAAACGCACATACAAAAAAAGTCAATAGGGCTCAGCATAGACATTAAAAGCATGTGTTTTTGCTATATACACTTAATAGTCATGTATTATTGCTTATTGATCTTTTCATTATATAGCTAAATCGATAAGTTTGTTGTAACAAACTCATTTACTATCTAATAAAAATTCATTTTTCCTTGTGGTCCTTCTGACATTTGAATTATTCTTTTGAAAGCTCGGTGGAAATGGCAGCAATTCAGATGGTGCTTATTTTCTGTATACCATATCAATCCTGGCACAGGAAACAGCGTTTCATCCGATACGTGGCTGGCCAGATCTCTACCCTGGCTCGGCTCAGTGCTTACTGACATTTTAGTTAGCAACTACAAAGGACTGGAATTCTCCGGTCTGTATTTGCTTGTCTACATTTCTTTCTGTATAGCCTGGAAAGCTATTGTTTCTTGTCTCCATATTTTTTTTTCAAGTGTTTATGATTGTTTCACAAGTAGCTCCAGACGATCACATTGCTTCTGCTGTTCAGCGGTTGTATTAAATTAATGCACATGCCTTTAAAGATTACATCATCAAATTACTGCTTCGACATTACCACAGCTGGTTTTTGACACACAGTAAGAAAGAACAAACACCAGAAGAGACAACGTCAACAATATAAAGGAAAGACATATATAAAGAGACAATTATCTGATTAGACATATACTGTACATTAAACTTGAATATATTTATACGGATTTATCTTGTTTTGCTTTCATTTATTACTAACTCAATATATACAAAATGTGCTATTCAGTCTGATGTTTACATTTTTTTAAGCTATAGTGCTATACCCTGAGACCCCCGGTAGCACTTGTTAGACCACTGATCTGGTCTTGGTCTTGTTTGTGACATTTTCCACTACATCTCAGACACAAGGGCTAAACACTCAAGGCTGCCCCACACACTACACACTGTGACATTGGTCCAAATCTCTATTTGAAAACCCTGACCAATATCACATGATTTAATTTCACACCCATGTGGACTGCTGACGTCCATAATTGCCATGCTGGGGATAAACCATGCGTTTGCACTTGAACAAAGTGTTATTTTGTGCTAGCTCTCTCTCTCTCTCTCTCTCTCTCTCTCTCTCTCTCTCTCTCTCTCTCTCTCTCTATCACCCCTTCTCCCTCTTGTTTTCCCTCTCTCTCTTACACACACGGTCACATGGTCATTCTATAGATTTAGAAAAGAATATGACGGGAAAAAAGGCAACCATGTCAAATATTTATACAGTAAATGATAAGAATATTGTAAAATATTGCGTTATACAGGAATGTATACATTTTGTTAACTTGAGCTTCATCTTCATCAATGCTATATTAATCTAATAATGTGTAACGGTACAGTATCATGAGTAATAGGCTCACACAATAATTTGCTAAGATTTTCTGACTCACTATCATTTTTTTATTGCAAAAAATTATTTTAATGTGCTATTGTTAATGCAATGTTAAACATTAGACAGACTTATTAAGTGATTTATTTTACAAAATATTTAAAGTCTTGCTAATTTTTCTGGGGGGTTTTTTTCAGAGAAAAAAAACTCATTCACTGGTGGAACAGAATATAATTATCCTGTGAAAAATTAGACAGTGATAAAACTACAAAAGTGAAAAAGTCTCTGGAAGCCTAATTGCAATTTAATGAGATTTCTGTATCTTGGTTGCATTTCAGTGTGTTATAGCAACATGTCTGTCTTTAACTGTGTCAGGGATGTGGGTCAAATTGAGGAAAAAGCACACACAGTGATAGCACACACTACAGAAACGAAAATCTACACTATATGGCCAAAATCCTACTACAGCTCACCCATAACCATGTATTTTATTGATGGAAAAGATTTTGCTAAGCAGGATGTGATCTTATATGTATATCCTTTGATGATCCTGGATCAACTTTTCAATCAACCATCAGCTAACCGCTTTTTTCTTTATTTGTTCACAAACCAAAACTTAAATTATCCACAAATAAAAAATTAAGTTATCATATTGATTGATTTACTGGCGATGACAATTCCTAGATTAACATTGAATCACAACATGAAAATGGACAATCTATATTAAAATAATTTACGATAGGGTAGGAACATATTTTTTATTATAACCATATATTTGAAAAAGTCACAAACACACCTAAATATATTTTACTGCACACAGATCTATTTTTGGTCACAAATGTAAGAGAAACCAGGTACTTGGTTTCCGCTCACAGTCCAGAAACATCTACATTAGGCTGATTAGTGATTCTAAATTACCCATAGGAGTGAGTCTGTGGTTGTTTGTCCCTGTGTGGCCCTGTGATGGACTGCCGACCTGTCCAGAGTGTACCCATGTCTATGTCTATGCCCTATGTGTGCTGGTTTAGGATTAAGTGGGTTGGAAGATGAATGAATGAATGAATGAATGAATGAATGTTCACCTTTTTCCTTAAACTATTAAAAGCAGATATTTTGCATATGTATATACTGTAAAGCAATTCTATTATTCTGTAGCATTAATCGTTTACTTTACCTGAACTAACAGACTCAAAAACTGTTCCAGCATGACAGTGCCCATGTGCACAAAGCTCGTACGCTCCATAAAGTGTTCTGGTTGGAGTGCATAGACTTGGATGCTCTTCACAGAGTCCTGACTCCATTTAAAACCTTTGGGATGAAATAAATCCGCGTCTGCACCCCAGAGCACCTCACCTAACATTACTGCTTAGGTTAACTTCTGTTATTGTGGATAAATAAGCAAACCCGTACAGCCAGTCACAATCTAGTGAAAGGTCTTCCAGAAAACCAGAGGTTATTATAACAGAGAAAACAGCAATGGGTTATGATTAGGAGAAAAAGGTTGTTCACAAACCTTTGGCCATGTAGTGCATATAAATTCATATACTGTAAGCTATTAACTCACAGTCACAGCACTGAGGCTGACCTTTTAGAGACACTATTTTAGAATATGGCAACCGCTTCTTAAAAAGGCCAAGATGCCCAAAAATATGCTCTGTAGTATGAGGTTTAGTAGATTTACTATAACATTCCTTTCATTTCTTCTTTATTTTCCCATCTTTCCTAAAGAGTCATAGTTAAAAACAGGACAGATTGCACTGTTGCCAAACAAAACTTTATCAGGTCACTTTTAAAAAGTCAATCATTTCACTGTGTCTAAATTGTAGACACAGATTTAAAAAACTTGGGGAAATAATGAGGAGTTAATGGCCTTGCTGAGGATCCCAGCGGTAACAGCTATCGGTTCGGCGCATAGTGTGGTCTTTCGCAAGGCAATTTTCTCAGCTATTTCAACTTGAGGAATGGCGTGGTTGCCAGTCACCTCACAACAAGAAGGTTGGATTCCCGAACCAGGGATTTTTCTGTGCAGAGCTTGCGTGGGTTTCCACTGGGTACTCCCACTCCTGGGTTTCTCTCACAGTCCAAAAACATGTACATTAGGTTGGGGTTGATTGGTGATTCTAAATTGCCCATAAGAGTGAATGTGTGTGTGAGTGGTTGTTCGTCTATGTGTGCTCTGCAATGGACTGGCAAACTGTGTAAGGTGTACCCCTGTCTCTCGCCCTATGGGATAGGCTCCTGCAAAGAAAATGAATGAATGAACCAATTTCTAACTGAGAAATTGTGCAGGTCAAAATTTCAGAACATGGAGAGATTTATTGGTTACATTGCTCGCTAAACTATAACAATAAACAAGAAATATGTTAACGTATTTAATTAATTCTATAATTCTTATTAATTGGGATTATTATCCTTATTCGTGCATCTTTACGAATTCTAGCTCTCTGCCTTTATAATCAACCAAAATCATGCTGATTATTTAAAATAAAAGTTATAGGGCAAATATACATGAAGTGTATGTATTTAAATTGTAAATTTGATAACACAGTATTATGTTTCAAAGTAGTTACAAAGAATGAAACGTGAGAATACAGTGTTGCTTGTGTGCTAAGCCCAAAGCTATTTTCTATTGGTTTGTGGACTGTCTGTGTTGAATTGTGTTGTTGTGAACATGTCCTCAGCCACACTCCCCCTCCACACTACACGGTGATTACTAGTATATGTATGAAGCAACATACGAATTAATTTTTACCATAACTATTTAAGTAATCGTTTTTAACTTAACTTTTAAGTACCAAACACTTTTAAAATGGATTTTTTTTGAACAGCCACCAAAAATGGCATTTTATCAAATTTGGCATTCTATTCGCATATTAAGAAAAACCATTTGACATGTTGTCACATGTTTATCACTTCAGATGTGCAGGATGTGAAATGCGGCTTTCTGAAGGATTGTCTGGGTGTCACATTCAACAGTGAAGCGGAAAATGCCTGTTTTTCAGCACTGATTCATCAGTTTAAGCGCTAAATATTATTGCAAAGTTTTATGAGCGTGCTCCTCATCTTTAGTCTGCTCTGCTGATTCTGGATGGCAGGGCGAGAATGAGTGGTTTTGTTTTTCATGGATTAAGCTGTCAGGCCTGATAAGGAAAGATATGCGTCCAGCAAAGCCTTATGGGAGCGAGACCTCAAATGTGCTTTTAATGAAGACAAATCTAGAAAAGGGCTCCGGAACTTTCATTTAACAGTCTGTGCATGCTGTAAAGTCACATTTCTTTCACAATAATGCAGCCCAGGGACATTGCAGAGAATATGAGATGATTATTCAGCAATGACCTCATTGTGAGCTGGTTATAAGGATTGTATATTATGCATATATGAACAAAAGCTGAAAATTGATGTTGTGTATGTCAGTCTATAATATAAAACACAACCACAGCTTGTTGGATACTCTCTTTTCAATGTAGTACAGATTTAGGCCTTATGGAAAGAGGCCTTAAAGGCTAATATGTTGAAATCTGTACAGAATATGACCCTGTGCTTTTATATGAGTCGCATTATTAGCAGGCAAATCTTTTTCCTGCTCCATAACACACCAGCAATCATTTCAACTATATTATGGGAAGCGTTCTGGAGGTAATGAACTGATAGACTTGTTCCTGTGTTGTTGTGGGGTTTTTTTTTTTTTCATTCTAGTGGTGCATTATTTCATTAAACAGGTATCTGCCTGTAGGAAAACTGCTGTGCAGCACTCAGCGGTAAACTAAGCTTCCTTCCCTGGCAGCCTGAAAAAGCCAGTGTACAGTGGGCCAGATGGCAACACATGTTTGCACAACACTGAGATTATGCCGTTTGGTCATAGTGGCCATGGCCACATGCAGATTGCCAACTGCTAATAAACCAGATGCCTGGTACAATAAAATAATGAAGTCTAGTGGACATTCTCCAGCACCTGATTTGGTTCATTGTTTATTGCTAACGATTCTCCTGACTTTGTGTTGTCCTGTCTAGGTTAATCATAAATATATTGACCAAATACAGCGCATGAAAATTACACAGTGTCTGTTATATTTGTATAATTTCTCTTAATTTAATAAACTCATCCTTTTATCATGGTCAGATAAATTTAAACCACAGATAGCATCTTTTAATCTTTCCAACACCTGTTCATTTTTCTCATCTCTAATTAATCTCGCAATCTCTCCCAATCTCCACAGTCTATTTTCTCTCCCTTTTCTCTCTCTCCCGTGTCCCTCTGTCTCACTCTTGCTGAGTTGGGGCTGACAGATCTGAGCGTGTGATTGTTTGATGATGTCCTTTGCTGAGCTGCAGGGTTTTGGCCCATATGTCTGGCCTTGCTCACTTTGACACTGAGGTGAGCTCCAGATGCAACTGTTTTGACTGAATAGCCCTCCAAAGTAACAGCAGCGACAAATGCCTTGACATTGATGTCATTTTGCTGTTACTCTTCGGTGACTGCTCTGTTCGTGAGTGAAAGTTACTGCTACACTGAAAATCTTTATCTAAATGTAAAAAGAAAACCGCAATGCTAGTTTTAGGTTTATTTCTTGTTGCCTCATCCAGAGTTGGAAAAAATTGGTAATTAAACTTAATTAAACACTTAATCGAATACATTATCATTTCTAAATTCTAATTCTTGTCACTGAATAAAATCCTTGATGTAAAGATAAAGAAATGATTTAATGTAAAATAGTAATAAAAGCCGAATAAAAAAAAACAAACAAATAAATTTCATTTTATTTCATCTTCTTATACCGCTTATTCCCTAGTTCAGGTTCATGTGGGTCTACTGGAGCCTATGCATATAAGGAGAAAGGCAGGATTACATCCTCAACCACACACACTTATGGGCAGTTTAGAAGCATCAATCAACCTACTGAACATGCAAACTCAAAAAGAGCCGTTGCCCAGAAATCGAACCCAGAATCATTTTGCTGTTAGGTGGCTTTGCTAACCACTACGCCACTGCATTGTAATAATACAATAGTATGTTACTCTATATTCTATATTTATTCTATAACCTTAAAAACGTGATATTTTCTATATCAGTATAACCTTGGTAGGAAAGACTACCAAGTGTGTGTGTGTGTGTGTGTGTGTGTGTGTGTGTGTGTGTGTGTGTGTGTGTGTGTGTGTGTGTGTGTGTGT
>JAOTRA010000035.1:12002006-12020777 GCA_026260255.1 Pseudolaguvia tuberculata | reverse complement strand
GTGTGTGTGTGTGTGTGTGTGTGTGTGTGTGTGTGTGTGTGTGTGTGTGTGTGTGTGTGTGTGTGTGTGTGAGAAATAACGATAAATTTCTACCAAAACTCACTCAGCAATCCCCTGAGGTAATATAGTTTTGGAATAAATTATAAAATAACTTTCAGGCAGTGCGGTGGCGTAGTGGTTAGAACGTAGTGGTTAGTATAGTTTTTCTCTGGTTACTCCACTTTCCTTCCACAGTTTAAAAACATGTTGATTGGTGATTCTAAATTGCCCATTAGAATGTGTGTGTGAGTGGTTGTTCGTCTGTGTGGCTTTGCGATGGACTGGCAACCTGTCTAGGGTGTTCCTCTGTCTCTCGTCCTATGTGCTCTGGGATAGGCCCCAGCAGACCCCCATAACCTTGAATTAGGGAATAAATGGGTAAGATGAATGAATGAATTAATTAAATCTATTTCTGTTTTTGAACAAATAAATAAGATTTTTGTCAATTCTGTGTGTATCAGTATAAGTATGTATTGTTAGGCTGTGGGATCTTTTTACACTTGACCATATGTTTCTTTGTTATATATTTATAGAGCTTTATTAAAACAGCTGATAAGCTAATATGAAACACAATTAGAACTTGAGATCAGTTATGTGTATCTATAAACATGGACTCCTTTTATGATGCCAGACTAGTTAAAGACACCTTATAAAGATTGTCTGCCCCAGAAGACTTGGGGTAGATGTGCAACATTGCTGCTTTTTGATCAGAGCATCAAACTGAAAGGGAGTCATTAAAATGAATCAAGGCAACAATCCTGAACTGATTATCACTTAACTGTAATTATACATCCTTGTATATCTATGATTGTGTATTATAAAAGGATTATTAAGAAGCTACTGATGAACAAGTATTGAATAACTGGTAAAGGATTGTTGTTCTAGGTGTAGTGCAGAATTTGTCAGTTATTGAATGAATGGAAATAGTATCACATTGTGTGGTAGCCTGAGGTGTTTGGCACTAGTGTCGAGACTGCTAGAAAATCTTTTAAAACAGACGATCTGAAGGTTTGTGCAAGGCATTGTAAAATAGCAGATCACCTTACTGCTCTCTGTGATAAGTGCTCGCTGGGAAGAAACTGACAGGACAAAAAGTTGCAAAAGCATCCAGATACCACAAAAAGTGTCCAGGTCCATTCAGAAAGTCACCTTCTTAAGCCTGCATACTCAACTCGCTTTACATCCAATAGATCACGCTCATAGAACCATACATACTACAATACTTAAAAAATGTCGAACAGACAGATACAATAAACACAGAGGGGAGGTGCCCTTCTCTCTCCGCTATGTTTGCTTCTGAGACAATGGCAGTATGTGTCAACAACATGTACAGGAGCAGAGAAGGAAGGCACATTGAATAATGAAATAATAACCTAAATGTGAGCTGCTGGAGAGAGAAAAATCACAATTTTTAGTGATACTGATTTCAATGTGTGTGTGTGTGCGTGTGCGTGTGTGTGCGCAGTATCTGGTGAGTGTTCCCCTGAGGATGTTTAGACTGTGGGCATTCATGGGCATGATGGCTCAGGTAAAAAATCTTTTACAAAGGTCTGTGTGTTTTTGAGTGCGTGCAACTGCTGTGACCAACATTGACAGTATATTTTTCCATAACAAATGTGTTCTACTTTTAACCTGAAGAATCTCTTATTTTGCAGCTGCCCTTGGCATGGTTTGTAAGCAGGTATCTTAAGGGCAACTATGGAAATGCTGCTGTTTGGCTTTCTCTCATAATTGGTCAGCCAATAGCTGTTCTTATGTACGTCCATGACTACTACGTCATTCACCACCTGGAGGAAACAGCAGAACCAGCATCTTTTTAAGCTGCAGTCTGTATTGCCACGCTTCCGTCCGACTCGTATGTCCAATAACCATGTGTCTTCCATAATAAGTACCTCTTCCTGTTCTGTGTATACCGGGGGACAGAATTTTTGTGGGGATTTGATTTTATTTTACTATTTAAATACAGAAGGTTGATCACATTTATCGCATTATAAGCATCAAAGGAAACAATGTTTTTAAGGGTAATTTATATGATTTTTAGATAAAGGATATAAAATGTGTATAAATGGTTACAGTTGGCATTTATTTAGTAACAGAATGAATGTTTGTAGACTGTAATGTTTACTGTAATATAATCAGTTGTTTATCTCAGCATTTTTTTTTTATCTACTCTGAAGGTAAAATATGGCTTTATTCTTTGTAAAATCAGGGAGTGCCACCTACTGGTGTCTAGTAAATTATAAAGCGTGTAAATGAAACTCTAAGGCCATGTAATTATACCTTTATGTGGAGACATTCATCAAACATAATTATATTCCATAGAATAGTGAATCCAGTGTAATCTCCGACTGTGATATTTTCTGCAGATTTAGGCCTTTTTGAGCCATTTGTTTCCAAGATGATGAGGGTGCCAGGTCTCTCCAATCAGTACAAGTTGGTGATAAATGGCTTTAGAGATAAGTTGTATAATAGCTTGAGGGTAGCATTGTATAAATATCCTATCTCCAACGCTTAGATGCAGGCATGAATTCACACAGAGCTATCTTAAAGGTTGATTGCACGTTACAACACTATGGTCTGCATGGTCTGTTCAAAACAGGAAGAATGATTACAGTGCAGGGAATCAATGCCATTGATGCCAAGATGCAGTTTATCTATTTTTACTAGTGCCATTGTGTTTTAAGTCTGCTTTGAGTTTATTGTATAGTTTAATGTAACTTTTGGGGATTGTCTGGAATTATAGTTTACAAAATTTTTCTGATATGATTTTCTCAGTTTGAAACATGAGCATCGTTTAGGACATTTTGACTTTCTTTGAATTTTGGATTTTTGTATTACAAAATCTTTACAGCAAATAAAGTCATGATGAAAGTTGTAGGATAATGCAAATCGGATCAGAATCAAAGCAGTCAATGACTGCTTACTACTAATTAATGCAAAAAGCAAACATTATTATAAACTGACTTAATCTATCTTAACATTTTCCACAGGAAAGCAGTAAAACTATTCCATACCCCATCTACAGCAAATCACCAACCGAAATCCATTTTTAACTCGACCCCAAACTACATTTATATTTGCAGCTTTTGCCAGATGCCCTTATCCAGAGCGACTTGCATTAATCTCTTTTATACAACTGAGCAATTGGGGATTAAGGGCCTTGCCTAGCAGTACAAACTTGTTGGTGCTGGGAATTGAAGCCTGGTTTTTCAATTAGCAGTCCAACACTTTAACCACCGAGCTACCAATACCAGGAAATACTAACTTTAGCTGATCCCAAGTCAAAGAAAATCATTATACAAAGCCAAATACTTTATGTATATAAATTCATTCATCTTACCCACTTATTCCCTAATTTTGGGTCACTGGGGTCTGCTGGTGGAAATAAGATTAAAGGCCTACACCACTCTGTATGGGTCGCCAGTCCATCGCAGGGCAACACATAGACAAACAACCACTCACACTAACATTCTTTCCTATGGACAATTTAGAATCACCAATCCACCTAATCTGCATGTTTTTGGACTGTGGGAGGAAACTTGAGTACAGAAGGAAACAAATGCAAGCGCAGGGAGAACATGAATCGAACCCGGGATCTTCTTGTTGTAAGGCGACCGTGCTACTCGTATATAAATTCAGATGTAAACTGAAAGAAACAAGTTTAAACATTCACATCGTACAAAAAGTGTACGATTATATAGTTGCTGATATCAACTGATTGATTAAATCAAAAGGACATGCTGTATTATACACCGTAAAAGTTTACATAACAATCTTCTCCTTTCCTTGTGGCTCCCGTTAAAGGTTGCCACAGCGGATCAATCTGCCTCTTTCACCCCAACTATCCATAAACACCCTCCTTGGTCTTCCTCTTTTCCTCCTGCCCGGCACCTCCATCCTCACCATTCTCGTACCAATATAGTGCATGTCTCTCCTCTGTACATGTCCAAACCATTTCAACCTAGCCTCCCTCACCTTGTCTCCAAAACATCCTACATGCGCCGTCCCACTAATAAACACATTTCTAATCCTGTCCATTCCCGTCACTCCCAATGAAAATCTCAGCATCTTCAACTCTGCCACCTCCGCCTCGCTAAATCGTACAACACTGCAGGTCTCACTACAGTCCTATAAACTTTTACTTTTACAGAGACTCGTCGATCACAAATTACTCCTCTCCACACTTCTCCACCCGTTCCACCTTGCCTGCACTCTTCACTTCTCTAACACACTCTCCAGTACGTTGCACTGTTGACCACCAGGTACTTAAAATCCTCCATCTTCACTACCTCTTCTTCCTGCAACCTTACCACTCCATTGCCTTATCTCTCATTCACGCATGTACTGTCTTACTTCTGCTGACTTTCATTCCCCTTCTCTCAAGCGCGTACCTCCACCTCTCCAGATTCTTCTCAACCTGTTCCCTACTCTCACCACAAATTACAATATCATCCACAAACATCATCGTCCATGGAGACTCCTGTCTGACCTCATCTGTCAACCTGTCCATCACCACTGCAAACAAGAACAGACTCAGAGCCGATCCTTGATGCAACCCTACCTTCACCTTGAACCAGTCCAACATTCCTACTGCACACCTCACTGCTGTCACACTGTCCTCATACACACCTCCCTCACATACCTCTCTGCTGACACCTGACATCCTCAAATAATACCACAACTCCTCTCTCATAACCCTGTCGTACACTTTTTCCAGATCCACAAACACAATACAACTCCTTCTAGCCTTCTCTATACTTCTCCATCAACATCCTCAAAGCAAAGATTGCATCTGTAGTACTCTTCCATGGCCTCGTTACATAACAATGCTGAACCATAATAACTATTTCTGTGCTTTGTTTCAAGACATACAACATGTAATTAGCAGAAAGTAACGTTAATGATAGGGTTGCCAGATTCGAAGCTAATTGCATGTAACTCTGCAATCCCCAATAAAATGTTTCATACCATGTCTAACTTTTTTGTGGTAATTTGTGAATTATTTTGTATTACTTTAGTTGGCTTAAAAGAAATTGTACAACTTGGTTAACCTGCTGTTAACACCTCCCGCATATTTAGAGTTTGCTTGTCGCCCTACTCAAATAATGCAATGAGGCTCCACCAACGTTACTAAATGTTTTAAAGCTTTATAATGCAACTATGGCAACAGAACTAAGCATAGGGTCCTTTTAGGGTGCTACACTTGGCAATTCCCTGAAAAAGTGCCTAGAAAAGCACTGATTGAACTGTTGCAGGTATTAATAATAGTGTTTAGTCTATTAGCATTCTAATAGATGTTTTGAAACAAATGTCACATGTGAATGATCTTTATAGTCATTTACTAGTTGTAAAGCTTCTCTAAACCTCCTGGGGCATACTTACATTTTTATCGCGTCCTGTTCAACATTGTAGCAGCCGGAATTTTGCATGCATGCTGAACAAACGTCCCTGCAGCTGTAAAGTAAAAAAGTCTCCCTTTCATATTTAGTGATGAATGTAACTGTGTCAAGAATGCTGATCTATGGTGTTTGTTACCTGAGGTCAGGTGTCTTGTTTCTATTTTCTTTAGACTATTTATTCACAGCTTTAGGGCCTATTGCTTGGGGTCATCTGCCAGAGACCTTGTGTATTTATCCTCACATGGCTGATAAACAGCATAAGCTTGGAATATTGATTTTGCTCAAATGAGTCAAGGAGGTGGGGTAGATTTCTACTCTTAAAGTGGTACCAGGAAGTCAGCTTGTGTCATCTTTTAGTTTGCTTTAAAAATAAATTATATATTCATGTAGAGGTTAAGGTATTGGACTGTTAATTGGAAGATTGATGTTTGATGCCCAGCACCAAGTTGCCACTGCTGGGCCCTTGACAATGACCCTCAAGCATAAATTGCTGAGTTGTATAAATGAGTACATGTACTGTAAGTAGTTCTGGATAAGAGTGTCTGCCAAATGGTGAAAATGTAAATGTGTAGAAATAGCTTCATACGGTTAGATGATTTGCCTGGTCATTCAAACAGTTAAAACTCAGAAAACTTATAAAAAGAAAGTTTTAGTAATAAACACTAGATCAAATATAACTACACATTTGTACAATAAGACAAATAATTGAACAATTGCATGATCTTCATCAGTGTTATATCCTGTGGGGTGTTTGTAAAAGCAAAGGGGTTGCTGGCTTAAAAATTAGGAAAGAGTGAAGGGCGGTGGGGTGGGGTAGTGGTTAGCAAGGTCACCTCACAACAAGAAGGTTCCGGATTTGATTCCCAGTCCAAGGATCTTTGTGTGGAGTTTGCATGTTGTATACTCTGGTTTCTTCCCACAGTCCTAAAACATGCACAGGTACACAGGTAAAATTAAAATATCTGAATTCATTTCACTAATTCCATTCAAGAAGTGAAACTTGTATAATATATACATTCATGTCACACAGAGTGATGTATTTCAAGTGTTTCTTTTAATTTTAATTTTAATTATAACTAACAACTAATGAAAAACCAAAATTCAGTAACACAGAAAATAACAATATTGTGAAAAGGTTCAGTATTGAAGGTGTCATAGCTAATTACCTCACAACAAAAGTAAAGGACTTTAAATGGTCTCTCAGTCTAGTTCTCCTGTAGGCTACACTATTATGGGGAAGACTGCTGATTTGACAGTTGTCCAAAAGACGACCATTGACACCTTGCACAAGGAGGGTAAGACACAAAAGGTCATTGCAAAAGAGGCAGGCTGTTGACAGACCTGTGTCCAAGCACAGTAATAGAGAGCAGAGGGAAGGAAAAGATGTTGAAAAAAAAGTGTACAAGCAATAGAGATAACCGTACCATTGAAAGGGAATTGTGAAACAAAAGCCATTCAAAAAATGTGGGGGAGATTCACAAAGAGTGAACTGAAGATGGAGTCCTTCAAGAACCACTACAAACAGACATATGCAAAACATGGGTTGCAGCTGTCGCATTCCTTGTGTCAAGCCATTCTTGAACAACAGACGGTGTCAGAAGTGTCTAATCTGGGCTAAAGACAGAGTGGTCCAAATATAAAATTATAAAAATTGATAAAAGTACATTTTGTATTTCCTTGGGTCCCAGACTCAGGAGGAAAAGAGGAGAGGCACAGAATCCATGTTGAGGTCCAGTGAAAAGCTTTCACAGTCAGTGATGGTTTGAGGTGCCATGTCATCTGCTGGTGTTGGTCCCCTGTGTTTTCTGAAGTCCAAGTTCAACACAACTGTATACAAGAACGTTTTAGAGCACTTCATGCTTCCTACTGCTGACCAACTTTATGGAGATGCAAATTTCATTTTTCAACAGGACTTTGCACCTGCTCACAGTGCCAAAGCTATCGGTACCTGGTTTAAGGATCATGGTATCCTCATTCTTAATTGGCTCGCAAACTTGCCTGGCCTTAACTTCGTAGTATTGTGAAGAGGAAGATGTGATATGCCAGACCCAACAATGCAGAAGAGCTGAAAATGACTTATCAGAGCAACCTGGGCTCTCGTAACACCTGAGCAGTGCTACAGACTGATCGACTCCATGCTACACCGTATTGCTGCAGTAATTCAGGCAAAAGGAGCCCCAATTAAGTATCGAGTGCTGGACATGTTCATTTTCATGTTCAAACTTTTCAGTTGCCCAAGATTTCTAATAATCCTTTCTTTGTATTGGTCTCAAGTAATGTTCTAATTTTCTGAGATGCTGAATTTGGGTTTTTTTATTATGTGTCAGTAATAGTCATCAAAATGAAAAGAAATAAACACTTGAAATATATCAGTCTGTGTGGAATGAATTTATATATTATGCAAGTTTCACTTCTTAAACGGAATTAGTGAACTAAAACTTTTGTCCAGATATTGTAATTATATGACCAGCACTATACATTCGGTTGACTGGTGATTCTAAAATACCATAGGAGTGAATGTGTGTGTGAGTGGTTGTTCGTCTATGTGTGCCCTGTGATGTGTTGGCGACCTGTCCAGGGTGTATCCCTGCCTCTCACCCTATCTGTGCTAGGATAGGCTCCATCTAACCCCTGTGAACCCAAATTAGGATATAAGAAGGTAAGATGATGAATGAATGTAAGAGCCACACATAGACAACAACGTAATGTACCGTATTTTTCAGAATATAAGGCATAAACAGCTACATATATAAATGATGTAAATAAAATCAGTTCAAGGTCAGTAAGCACAACCAGAATTACTACATAAATCGCACGTTGATTTTTGAGAAAATTTAAAGATTTTAAGGGCACCTTATAGTCGGTACATGTTTTTGGACTGTGGGAGTACCTGGAGAAAACCCACAAAAATGCAGGAAGAACATGCAAACTCCACACAGGAAGACCCCTTGCCCAGGAATCAGAATGTTCTTGCTGTGCGGTGACTGTGCTATCCAGTACGCCACTGCACCGACTTTAGTTGTAGCATGATTGGCTTTCTTTCTTTTTTTTTCGGAAATTACAGTAACAGTATTTTTATGTTCAGTAATGCAACCTGTCTTTACAAAATAACTAGCTGGATCTCAAAGCAAGGGTATTAGACTATACATCACAGAATGCTTTAATTCTTAGCATTACCAAGCAGTCACTATTGGGCCCCTGAGCAAGGCCCTTTAACCCTCAACTACTCAGTTGGAAAACATACATTAATTCAATCATTCATTCATCTTGTTACGCGCTTATTCCCTAATTCTGGGTCACGAGGGTTTGTCTATCTCAGCACACAGAGGGCGAGAGGCTTGGGTACACCCTGGACAGGTAATCACAGGGCCACACATAGACAAACAATTACTCACACACACATTCAATCCTATGGGCAATTTCAATCTAATGTAAATGTTTTTGGGACTGTGGGATGAAACTGGAGGGGAAACCCCAGGAAACCCACGCCTGGACTTTCTTGTGAGGTGACCGTGCTAACCACTACGCCACCATGCCGCCCTCAGGCACAAGGAAATAATTCTGTCTTATAATAATGTATTTTACAGGAAACACAGTATAAAAGGGGCCAAAAGATATCAAATATTACATTTAAGTATAACTCAAGAAATATGTGTTTTTTCTTCTTGATCAATAGCTGGATTTGTTTTCAGCTTTTTAGTTAGATTATTTTTATTACTAGAGTCCCACCTAAATAACTGGCTGGGTAGGTCTGTGAATGGCAAGTTTGTATTTGTCCTGCGTCAGTGTGTATTTATTAACAAAAAACATTTTGAAACCATTTTTCAAAATGGAAAAGTGGTAACTTTTAAGGTTTTGAACTAATACCACCAAGTCACCACTGTGGGCCCTTGAGCAAGGCCCTTTACCCACATGGTCTCAGTTGTAAGTTGCTCTGCATAAGGGCGTCTGCCAAATGCTGTAATTGTCATTATTGTTAAGATTCTGTCAGTTGGTCTTTTCACTGATTATTTACACTGTATATATTATTTCAGTTTGACATATGAACTGAGCATTTAGTAGGTTAAAACTCTTGCTCGTTGTCAAAGAAGTGGCAGCCTGGTGGTCCTTGAAATAAAACCCATGACCTAGTCACCTGAGCTACCACTTCTACTTTTGACTATCCTTAGTTGAATGTTCAACTCTTCTTCTTTCAATTGGGTTTTGTTTTTCATCTTCTCCGTTTAGAAATGATTTATAGCTGTTTATTCTTTTATTATCAGCTTGATATATAATTTTACTATAAATCACTTGGAGATGCATTTTATGTATAAATGTCAAATATGGGTGGCGCGGTGGCGTAGTGGTTAGCACGGTCACCTCACAACAAGAAGGTCCCAGGTTCAATTCCTGGGCTGAGGATCTTTCTGTGCGGAGATTGCATGTTCTCGCCGCGCTTGCGTGGAGTTCTCCGGTTTTCTCCTACAGTTTAAAAAGAGATTAGGTGGATTGGTGATTCTAAATTGTCCATAGGAGTGAATGTGTGTGTAAATGGTTGATTGTCTATGTGTTTCCCCGAGATGGACTGGCGACCCGTCCAGGGTGCACTCCCCGCCTCTCGCCCTATGTTTGCTTTTGTCATTTTTTTTTACAATTGCTCAGTTGTAAAAAAAAAAAAGAGACCCAATGTAAGAGCGTCTGCCAAATGTAACTGTAATAGTAATGGAGGAATGTTATCTAATGTAATGGAGTACGAGTACATTTCTGTGATTAAAATTCTACTTGAGAGTAAAATTAAGGCCAGTTAAAATATTATTGTTACTACTAATTTTTTAATACCCCATCTATGAATTGATCACTTTTCTTGAATAATTTGGAGGCATGACTTTTTGTTAGCTAAGACCTTCTTGCTGTGAGGCGACTATTCTCAACGCCGCCCGTATTTTGTCATGTGAAATTAAATATCTAAAGTTCCCAAGGAAGAAAATTGCTTAAGGCCATTAAAGAAAACAAATATTGCTTAATAACCATTCATCAGGTTTTCCTGATGGTAAATCCATTTGCTGTTTCATAATAACATTCTTTTTATCTTATGTTAATTATGTCAAGATTTTAGAAATGTCTAGGCGAGAAATGTCTTTTTGCATAGAGTTGGTGTCTTGTGTTATTAATAACCCGTGTTATTACCTGTGTTATTACCTGTGTTATTACCACATGGGGGAAATACACTTCCATTCAGCTCCAGTTAAACACTAGACATGTTAATAGACTTTCAGTTATTGGGTCACTTTATATTAACATCTGAAGTGAAATATAAGTCGCATAAAGAATTAAGAAATAGATAACTTGATTTTAAAAAACATGTTGTAAACGGTAAGAATAAATTAGATAGTCGGTATTATTTATTTAATTTGATTAAAGATAAACACACTAGCTTGGTACTACTTGGTATACTCGTGAATATAGCTTTGGGGATTTTGTGGACTGGATGCCTGGCAACCCGCTCGGCACAATAGAAAACCGTCCCTTCTGGAACAGATGTGGGAGAAAATCGTGCTTGATTGGCCGGTAAGATTACAGATTTACTGGGTTCTGATCGCGTTGTTATATTCGGTTTAGGAATTGAATTCGAAAAGAAAGTTATTGGTAAAGACTGACAGCTTTAACAGGTTATCCTTTCAGCAAAAAGGAACGCTTAACTAGTCGGTAACTAGTGTATTATAAAGCTGACTGATGCTTAACAGGTTAGCAGTGAGACTAGACTAGATGGCACAAAGAAACTAGAAGCCAAGAGAAAAATTAAACGGTTTATAGTCGATCACAAACACCAGGATGATCGATTAATAATCGTGTTACAGACTAAATGTTCCGGGTAACGTTAACGTTACACTCTTATGTTTACCACTAGATCGTGTTACTCACTTTTTTCCCCACGTCACACATTTCTAAGTATTAAAAAGCATTAAAAAAATCTTTTTTCATTGCTATATAAACTTTTATCTGCCCGCTACTATATTTATTTTATACTCTAGATTAGTATTAGCGGTTTTTAATGTTTCAGTTCAATATTCCATTTTATCTTCAGGATTTACCTCAATTCCAAATAACCAACTATTAGCTAAAAAAATGCGTAATTTTAGACTCAAATATACTCATATATTTGATATATTTTACTAATAAATAATAATCGGATCGCTTTATAATTCCGCACTATTTATTTGATGTTAAGAACTAAGTTGGTGCTTGTACGTATGGCAGGTTTGACGTCGCTGCAGAGTGACGTCAACGTGACGTGGACGTGTACAGGCAATCTACACTTCCGCTCTTTCATCGTTTCGCCTTGACGACAGTGTGCTGTGTTATTGGGTCTGATCAGTTCCATGGTTTCCTCCAGTAGCCCATAATTCATTTGAGTTCAGTTCAGTGAATGTGTTTAACACTTGTCTTTAGGGGGAGTTTAGGGGAGGGGGGTGTCTTTGAAAAGGTGCAAATAAGGTATGTCCCTCTTTGTGACTCGTTGGTAGACAAAAAAATCGTTTAGAGAAAAGTTTGTGTGTGTGTGTGTGTGTGTGTGTGTGTGTGTGTCGGTTGGTTGGTTGGTTGGTACTGCATAAGCCTATAGTTTGTGATGCACTGGAAGTATCTAGAACATTATGTTAAGTGGACATAGTTACACTGTTGTAACACATAGTAACAGTTTGTAAATAAACTCAATTTAAAAACTAACACGGGACTTGGCAAATACAGAATGACATACAATAATTGCTCTAAGATGTTCAGTTTCCTACAGATAAATTGACTCAATGGTGTGTTTCGGTTTTTTAGTTTAGTTTTTGTTTTGTGTAAACACTATATTACATCCCATCTTTGAGTAAAAGTGGGAAGTCGAAAGTCTTTAAGTGTATTTATTGTACAGAAATTTCAAGCACTTGAATGTAAATCTAACAGTTAATAGAACTGTGTGTGTGTGTGTGTGTGTGTGTGTGTGTGTGTGTGTGTGTGCGCAGAAAGAATGGTGCCCTGTTGTAGACTGGGTATTATCATTAATCGTCCATTGTTCCTGGAATAAACAGTCCACTATGACCAAATAAAGTGTTGACTAAAGATAAAGTGAATAATAATTGTTACCTGCTCTCTTTTCTTTTAGATATCAACTGATCACTTCCCAGGACTCTTCCATAACTTATGTACCTGCGCTGGGCTTCTCCTACTGGCTCCATGTTTTTTATACTGCAAAACAATAATGACAGTTCATACAGTCAGAAATGGCCATCTGTGGATTTGTACTAGTCACAGCACACGGTAAATCTTTAACACATAGATTGAGGATCAGCATGACATTCATCTTTTCATCGGAGCGCTTGACGATTGCATGTTGATTTGTCTTTAAAAAAGTTTTTAAGTAGAGCCAACAAAGGAAAAGTAGAGCTTCAATCCAGATCTGATTCAATTCTCTACCTTTAAGTTATTCGACATGGTGCCTAAGAATGTGGAGTCGATGGAAGAACAAATGCTGCACGCAGATACACAACGGGACAAGTTTGCAAGTAGCAGCATAAATGGAGCTCCAAAAATGGTGGCTTTAGAAAAATCAACTAGTGAGGAATGTGTGGCTCACATCCCCAGATGCCGGTGGGTTATGCACGGAGCCATCATGTTTGGCCGTGAGTTCTGCTATGCCATGGAAACAGCTCTGGTCACACCTGTACTACTGCAAATAGGTAAGTGGCCATTATACTTAAAAGCAATCATTTCACAGTAATATTTATGGCATTTCATGGGTAATTTTTTTTCATGGTTAAACATTAAAAGTCTGTTTATTTGTGCAGGTTTTTAAAATGTATTCTGCATCACGTGCCAACTAAAAGTCTATTAAAAGTCAGTGACCTAGTAAACTAGTATTTACTGAGAGAAACATTTGGAGCACTTAAAATGGTAAAGTAGTCTAAGAGGTTTTCTAAGAGGTGATACATTTTTCAGCAGAAGTTACACACTTATTATATGGCAAACACGCCTGTATACAGGTTTAAATACACAAGGTCCTAAACTTGAGATTTGAACTTTCCTAAGAAACTATTGACTTTTCTCTTTCTAGATCTTTCTGCACATCAACACATTTTAAGGTTGATAAATAGGATAACGATATAGGTTTAAAAGCAGGTCAGTTGGTAGTGATAACATTCATTATTATTCAAGAGCTTTAACATTGGGCTCAGATTAAATGTGGCAATGTTGGCTACAAACTGAAAAAATATAATTATCTGATTTATGACATTCCACTACACACTTATCCCAAACAGGAATGGCCTATTCTATTGTATGGATATACCATTGAATGTTTTAGCAAGTTAAAAGCACAAATAAAAAGTGGCAGATCAGGAATATGAACCACCTCAATTTCATGTACAGCCTTCTGTACAGCTTCAATTTCATGGACTTGAATATGACATGAATAAGGTTCATTCGTTCGTTCGTTCATTCATTCGTTCATCTTCTAACCTGGGTCACAGGGGTCTGCTGGAGCCTATCCCAGCCCACAGTCCCAAAACATGAATAAAGTCATGAATAGTGAATGAATAGTTTTAGTGAATTAGATTTCAGTTTTAGTTCACATCCCTGTATTTTTCTGTTGATAGTTTAACATGAAACTGAAACAAAAAGGTTTTACATCCTGCACTCCATAACTGATGTGTCAAGTTGGATTTTTTACACTCTGTGGCTGTAAATATAAACCGTGCCAACTGATTTGATTCACTGTCACAAATACTCACTGTTGAGCACTGTAAAACTGTTAAAGAATCATAGATAAGAAGATCTGTTATTTTCTTTTTATTCAGAAGTCCAAAAGCAAAATTAATGTAAGATCATTATGTTAAAACTTTTATTTAAAAAAAAAATACTAAGTGACCTCAATGGCGGCTACAGCCCTCATGCCAAATAAGAAAGAAGCCAAGGGGCAAGGTGTCTTTCTGTGTGGAGTTTGCATGTTCTCCTCACGCTTGCGTGGGTTTTCTCTGTGTACCACGGTTTCCTCCCACAGTCCAGAAACATGTACATTAGATTGATGATTTCTAAATTGCCCATTGGAGTGAGTGTGTGTGTGTGATTGTAGCCCTAAAATGGACTGGCAACCTGTCCAGGGTGTACTACTGCCTCTCGCCACTCCATTAGGCTATAGCAGACCCCTGTGTCCCCGAATTAGGGAAGAAGCAGGTTGGATGAATGGATGAGGAAGATTTGTGTAACAGTACCCCTAAAGGTGTTTTATCACCACAGCTCCTGAAAGCAAAATTCCATTATAGTGGGAATCTGGCGCAGAATTTATTATGACTGTAGAGACCAATATAAAAGATCAGAAACACAGACTTAGACGTTGAATGAATAAATAAAGTAAAGGATTATTATGATTGTTAATGTTAATACATTTAATGTGAATGGATGTTAATGAATCGAGGATATGTTGAAATGGTTGACTGGCGGCACAGTGCACCACACCCAGTGTACACCATGCGCGTTATTTAGGGATAAGTTTTTAATTTTAAATAAGGTGTGTTTATCAGTTTCCAGATGACAAAACTTCAATATAGAACAAGAACTGTAAATAAATACATGTATTAATAAAAAACAGATTCCATACTGCCATACTGGAGTAACCTCACATCAAGATATGACTACGGAATAAAATATAATGTTTATTCTGCAGGTCTTCCGGAGCAGTACTACAGTCTGACATGGTTCCTCAGCCCTATCTTAGGGTTGATCTTAACACCTCTGATCGGTTCTGCCAGTGACGGCTGCACCCTCAAGTGGGGTCGGAGAAGACCTTTCATTTTAGCTCTGTGTGTAGGACTCCTGCTCGGTTTAGCACTTTTTCTCAATGGCTCTCTAATTGGTAAGATTTAGATTTCCCATTGTTTAATTGGCTTTAATGGATTCAAGAAGAAGCTTTTATTTTTGTCATGTGTTAGTCTAATGAAGATATTTTTGCACATCTCAGCTTAGAAAGCTTGGGTGAAAGAACAGGAACTGTCATATTGCAGCTCACAGAAACGTTAGGGATCATGCTCAAAATCTGTGTTGTGGCTAATGTTAAACTTTTAAGCTTTTAGTAATGTTGTATATATCATTGATATTGGAGTGTTTGTGCGTGTGTGTGTGTGTGTGTGCGTGCGTGCGTGCGTGCGTGCGTGCGTGCGTGCGTGCGTGCGTGCGTGCGTGTGTGTGCGTGGTGCTCGGCATGTATCGGCACATATATTTTATGTGTACCCCAGGCCTAACATTAGGAGATGTTCCTGGGAAGCAGCCCTGTGGAATTATTCTAACAGTGGTAGGTGTTGTGGTACTGGACTTCTGTGCTGATGCTTTAGACGGACCAATCAGAGCCTACCTGTTGGACATTGCTGATGGTGAAGAGCAAGACATGGCTTTGAATATTCATGCAGTCTCTGCAGGTAAGATGTGCAGTTAACACTTTTGCCTGCAGGAGGGAAAGCATCATGTTCTCCTCTGTCTGACATTCTCATTAATGTAATAACTTAATAAGAACAAAGTAATAACAAGCATCGACCTTACTGCTGTCAAGCATGACCCATTTTATATTAAACATATACGTCCTTTATAAATGAAGTAGTATTGGCACAATTCAAGACCTACTATGAAATGTCTCACATTATTATCATGTTGCATTTACAGGTTTGGGTGGAGCTTTGGGTTACGTAGCTGGAGGTTTGGACTGGACAAATACTTTCTTGGGACATGCCTTCAAAGCCCAAGAGCAAATTCTATTCTTCTTTGTTTCAATCATCGTTATCATTTCTGTGGTGCTTCACATGTTTAGCATTCAGGAGCAACCGTACGAACCTTGTCAGCAGGACGAATCTGAGGGCGAGGAAGCAGACAGCTCCTCGTCCACACAACTTCATGAGATCCTACCAAGGACTAGAGTGTCAGAACTGGACCGTATTATAGAAGAGGATCGTTTTGAAGACAATCAGTATGAGGCAGAAGTCCAGGAGGACTTTCCAAATTTAATGAGAAGTAAAAGTGACTCTGTTCTTGCTGTTCCAGACACGACTATTCAGCTTGATCCAGATTTAGATCTGGATAATCACTTCTACCCTAACATTGAGTCAGCGTTATTTGAGGACTTGAACAATGAAATGGCGTTTGAATATTGCCAAAATAGCAACTGTCAGGCTGATCACTGCTTTGACCTGCTACAGCAGGCTAATTTTACAGAAAACAGCAAGGATAGTAATACTACCAAAGTTACAAGTGATGACCTTGCTGGACAAGTGAAACCAAAATGTCACCTAATCCATCGAAATAAGTCTGCCATTCGTCAGTCCAACATGGCAGTCCGCTACCTGCACCCTTTATTTTACAGGCAACCTTCATTTACGCTCTCCTACTATGGCCGTGTGCGTTTTCATCTGCCTCGTCGCCGCATCAACGCAGCTCGTCCTATCAAGCTGTCACGCAGTCTTAACGACTTAGACAAGATAACAAGAGTGCGCAAGCGTCGAAAGCTTCCAAAAAGAGGGAGCATGTCTTCCGGAACTGACGAAGACGATGACAGCGAGAGTGAAGAAGAAGAAGAAGAAGAAGAAGAAAGTGGCACTACTGTGAAGCTGCTGTGGTTGTCCATGTTTAAAATGCCTCCGCAGCTCTGGCGTCTGTGCATCTGCCATCTTCTCACATGGTTCTCCGTCATCTCCCAAGTTGTTTTTTATACCGACTTCATGGGACAGGTTATTTACAACGGAGACCCGGTGGTAAGATTACCTCTGGATTTTTTCCTGTTTTCCTGTTCAATCTCTGCCTTGAAATAATAATTGCTGTAGACAACAGACACATTCTTTTCTAAATTTAGGCTGCTGCAAATTCCACTGAGCTTCAAAACTACCATAAGGGAGTACAGATGGGCTGTTGGGGGCTAGTTATCTATGCTGCCACTGCTGCCATCTGCTCAGGTATGTCTTACATCCAACAAAGTTTTTTATTAAAGAACATCAAAATGGCCAATTTTTCATAAAGTTACTGGCTTGGTCTGCAGCTGTAGAGCGGAATGCTAATTTTCAAAAGCAATAATTAACATTTGCAATTAAAATTGTGAGCTTGCTGATGTTCAATAACTAATAATTGCCTGTTCCTCAAACTGTTGTCACAAAGATGTGTTGACTTTGTGTTGAAAATGTCTCTATATCTATTTGTATTAAGGTTTACCATCACTTAAACTCATAGGCCTAAATACACTGATCCAGCATTACAATGTCCCTGTGCACAAAGCCCTAAGCTACAAGAAAGCATAGGGTGTTAAGGTTGGTGTGGAAGGAACACTGACCTCCACTGAACACTTTTGGGATAGACTAGAACACTAACACTCACTAATGTGACTCAATTGAAAAGTCTGAAACGGCGTGTGAATTTTGTACAGTGGTTAGCACTGTTGCCTTACAGCAAGAAGCCCCGGGTTTGATTCCTTTCTGGGTGGAGTTTTTGTTCTCACCATGCTTGTGTAAGCCTACTCTGGGTACTCTAGTTTCCTCCCTGTATCCAAAAACATGTACGTTAGGTCGATTTGTTGATTCTAAATTTCCCATAGAAATGAGCGAGTATGTGACCCTCCGATAAACTGGTGACCTGTAGTCTAGTGGTTATACCGGAAAGGCCGGGATTCGAATCCCACCTCCACCAAGCAAGCACTGTGGGCCCTTGAGCAAGACCCTTGTTCAGTTGTAAAAAAGAGAACAAATGTAAGTCGCGTTTGCCAAACTGTAACTTGTCCAGAGTGTATCCCCCTTCCTGAGAGCTGGGATAGTCTATAGCAAAACCCAATGACTCGGAATTAGGGACTAAGCATTCATAGAAGATGAATTAATAAATAAATGCTAAAAAATTCCGGAATTCTAGTGCTGGTGGACCATAACTGACATAAATAAGTTTCTCTAATCATAATAGGAAGCTGGTTTATACTTTACACATCACTTTTACACTAGATAACATGAATGTTGTTTTACTTTAAAGCTTTGCTTCAGAAGTACCTCAATGACCATGACCTGAGCATAAGATTCATCTACATGCTGGGAAATTTAAGCTTCTCTGTTGGTATGGCTGTAATGTCCATCGTCCCCAACGTTTATGTGGCCATGACAATGATCAGCAGCATGGGATTCATTTCATTGAGTATCTCTTATTGTCCTTATGCTCTGCTGGGGCAGTATCATGAGATCAAAGAGGTAATTGTTTTTTTTTTTAATTATTATTATTATCTCTAACCTCCTTAGCATAATCAGACTGATCACGGTACTAGTGTTACTCCACTATACTGGTTCTGTCACTCTCCCAAACCCCC
>JAOTRA010000035.1:11916686-11944186 GCA_026260255.1 Pseudolaguvia tuberculata | reverse complement strand
GTTGGCCCCCTTCCTGATTTCCAATCTAGTTTTTGAATGAAAGTTTTTATTATTAAGGGAAAACAAAATCCAAAGCTACATGGCCCTGTGTGAGAAAGTGTTTGCCCCCTTAACCTAATAACTGGTTGGTCCACCCTTAGCAGCAACTACTGTAATCAAGCGTTTGCGATAACTTACAATGAGTCTGTGGAGGAAATTTGGTCCAATCATCTTTGCAGAATTGTTGTAATTCAGCCACATTAGAGGGTTTTCGAGCATGAACCGCCTTTTTAAGGTCATGCCACAGCATCGCAATTGGATTCAGGTCAGAACTCTGACTAGGCCATTCCAAAGTCTTCATTTTGTTTTTCTTCAGCCATTCAGATGTGGACTTGCTGGTGTGTTTTGGATCATTGTCCTGCTGCAGAACCCAAGTTCTCTTCAGCTTGAGGTCACGAACAGATGGCCGGACATTCTTCTACAGGATTTTTTGGTAGACAGCAGAATTCATGGTTCCATTTATCACAGCAAGTCTTCCAGGTCTTAAAGCAGCAAAACAGCCCCAGACCATCACACTACCACCACCATATTTTACTGTTGGTATGATGTTCTTTTTCTGCGGTGTTACTTTTACAACAGATGTAATGTGACGCACACCTTTCAAAAAGTTTTGACTTTTGTCTTGTCAGTCCACAGAGTATTTTCTTGGGGATCATGAAGATGTTTTCTGGTAAAACAGAGACGTGCCTTTTATATTCTTTTTGTTCAGCAGCGGTTTCCGTCTTGGAACTCTGCCATGCAGACCATTTTTGCCCCCAGTCTCTTTCTTATGGTGGAGTCATGAACATTGACCTTAACTGAGGCAAGTGAGACCTGCAATTCTTTGGATGTTGTTGTGGGGTCTTTTGTTACCTCTTGGATTAGTCATTGCAACGCTCTTTGGGTAATTTTGGTCGACCGGCCACTCCTAAGATGTTTCTCCACTGTTCCATGTTTTTGTCATTTGTGGATTCGCTGGAGTCCCAAAGCTTTATAACCTTTTCCAGACTGATAGATCTCAATTACTTGCTTTCTCATTTGTTTCTGAATTTCTTTGGATCTCGGCATGATGTTTAAGGGATTTCTTGATTGCAAACAGGTGTAGTAGTAATCAGGCCTGATAAACCACAGTTATGTTATAACAGGGGGGCAAACACTTTCCCCTATTAAGAGTGACTTAAACTTTTTCTATACATATAAGAAGTTAAGAAGTTCAGGGTCCCAGTTTGGTGGTACTAGGAAGTAAACCTACGATCTACCAATCAGCAGCCCAACATCTTGTACACCCACACACACACACACACACACACACACACACACACACACACACACACATCCAGTCTGTCTGACTGGGTAATACATCCACATTGAGTCTGAAGCCTTCAACCGTCCTCTCATCACTGCTTTTACTCTCTCTCTCTCTCTCTCTCTCTCTCTCTCTCTCTCTTTATGACTGCACTCTGTGTGTGTGTCTGGGTGTATGTGTGGAAGTCTGCCAGCTCCCTCTCTCCAAACTTGGAGCGAGTGCATTGCCTGGGGCTGTCGTGACCAGAGTTCTCCATGGCTGCAGACACACTTGCTGTGCCCTTTCCTGTGCACTGCAGGCTCTGGCCTACTTGCGCCGCACAGACACGGACATGTCGGCTACTGCCAGACAGAACGGAACAGTGCTCTCCTTTTACAAGCTGCCGCTTTGGCCCGAGGTGCATGTACTACACCACCTGCCGTCTGCTTCTATCAGCTCTGAAGTTTACCTACAGTCTGAATAGTTTGAATGGTTCGCATGCTTTGTTTCATTTGCATGTCGAGACAGCTTGTCGGGGGAGTCGTTACGAAATAGCACCTAAAGGAAGCCTATGGAGAGAATTTGGAAATTTATTCAGGCTGCGTGCTTCCGAAGGGAAAGAGATGCTGTCGGTGCAGTTTTTTTCCTCTTTCTCTTTTCCGTGCAGTAAATTGGTGTCAACAGAAACAAGAGCTGCTTATTGCACTGGAAAACAGTTTGAATTTGGGCATAATTGTTTGTTTGCTGGTGGGTGTTATGGTGTTTTGATGCTATTTGGTTTCAGCAGTAAATCACAAGCTTTCTTCTACTTGAACTTAAGCATTATAGCCTCCAGGTTTGCATTCACAGCCATCAGACGTCAGACCAGTTGTAAACCTCTTCCAGAACAGGCTCAGCACACCTTCAAGGAAGCCACCCTGTTATTTGAGATATCGGAAATGTGGCGTTCTTATGCGTGTATTGGTTAGCGAACGTTGAGCGTGCAATTCCGGTAAAACAAGAATGACTGCGAATGAAACGTACTAATATACTGACCTGCCCTGTAACTGTACTAGACGACACTTTTACTCTCGCCAGCCTGTTATTCTGAGTGTAAGCATGAGGGAGTTGGAGCTGTCCAGATCTTGTAGATGAAACAGAATGTTCTGTTTCACTAACCTTGAGTTTAGCAAGCAAATAGCCATTGATGCTGTTGTGGCCTTAAAAATGATGGATGAATAGAAATTAATAGACAGAAAGCTAGATAAAAAAAAAAAAAAAAACTCTCCAAAAAGCAACCTGAAACTCACTAGTTTTTCATCATCACCACCCCGATAACTTAATTGAACGTGGAAATCTAATCTTCATAATGTTATCATTGTCGTTGTGGTCTGCGATTACCAGACATGAATGACGTACTTTGTGAAATAAACTAGCAGTAGAGGTTAGAATGGAATTATCATACAATTAAAGACCTAAAAGTTTTTTTTGTTATTTTTATATAATACATATACATATATATATATATATACAAAAATATTTTATATTTATACTGGAAGCACCACTTTATTAGCAGCTAAAACATGACTGTATGCGTAGCTGTTATAGAATAATAGAATAAATTGTGATAATAGAATAAATTGTAAACGTTGTCCCATTTACTTCATCAATATGTGGACGATAACGATGGATAAATCGCACCCAAGGGAATTAATAAAACAGCAGTAAAACCTGAAATAAAGATTTGTAAATAATAATAATACATTTGTGTGTTGTGTGTTTAACATATAAAAGCTTGCATGGGTTTTTTTCCGGCTACTCTGGTTTTCACTCATTGTCAATGTACATTAGATTGAGGATAAATAAAACAGGTGGTTTTATTTATAATTGGTGTTTCTATTTAATAATTACTTCCCCATAAGGTGTGTGTGTGTGTGTGTGTAGGTGTATACAACTGGCAACCTGTCCTTTTGCTCTGTCTGCGTGCTGGGAGAGGCTCTAGCAGAATCCGTGATCCCGAATTAGGGATTAGAAAATGAACGAATAAACTATATTATGTGAGAATGTGGTAGCTTAGTAGTTAAGGCGTTGGACTGATTATAAAAATAAAAAAAACCCCACCAAGCAACCACTGCGGGTCCTTAAGCAAGGCCCTTAACCCCCAATTGCTCAGCTGTACAAAAGAGATCAAATGGAAGTTGTTCTGGATAAGAACCTCTGCCAAATGTTGTAAATGTAGATTAATCTCAGTTAATGTTATGAATGTAAATATTATTGTAAAGTAAAAAGCCGAATAATTTAAAAATAATAGGCAGATAAACTGCTCCAGTCACCCAAAAACACGTAAGGGTTGGTAATTAGTAATACTGCACGGTGACAGAATTCTTGCACTGTCTCCTCGATATGAAGAAGGTCCCGTTTATGATTCCCAGGCCGGGGGTCTTTCTTTGCAGACTTAGCATATTTTCCATGCGGGGGTTTTCTCAGGGCACTCTGGTCTCCTCCCACATGATGTTGATTTGCTGATTCTAAACTGCCCATAGGAATGTGTGTTTGTGATTGTTCGTCTATGTGTGGCCTTGTGATAGACTGTCCAGGGCCTCTTTCCCTATTTGATCTAGGATTAGCTTCAGCCCCCCCCCCCCCCCCCGCGAATTAGGAATTGGTAATGCTGGTAATCATATTTTTGTAGATAAAAACAAAAACATTTTCAAAAGACATGTAAATAAAGTAAAAACTGTCTGACTTCCATTTCTCTCTAATACAACTGCGTAATTGGGGGGTTAAGGGTCTTACTGAGGCCTAACTGAGGGTAACTTAGTGTTGCAGTTAACAGTCCAACCCTTTACCCACTGCACTACCACCTTCCCTAAAAACGCATGCTTTAAGTGCATTAAATTTGTAAACTTTTGTAAACTTATTCTGGTTGGCTTCACTCAGCTTTCCATTGATGCAAACAAGTTTTGAATGGCTCCTAGACACGCATTTTATTCGCATGCTAAAAATCCTTTGGATACACCATGCAAATTGCTTGCAAAATTTTAACTCTCGAAGCCAATTTTCGTAAGGGCTTTTGTTCTCCGAGCTTCCGCTGTAAATGGACTCATGGGTCATGTTTAAACACATCCATTTCTAAATATTTGGTCAAAGGCTAGAGTCTCAAATGTTTAGTGTTAATTCTCAATATTTCTTGGTGTATCCCAATCAGTGATCTAGTGTTTCTGATTATATGCTGAGGGGAATCGTGCTACAACTACAACCTGATGTACGATCACATTACGCTTAAAAAGTGATGATGCAGTCTAAGTGTTAAACTCTGAGCATGTGGTTTACACCCGGACTCGTGTTGAACTGGTGCAGCTGGCTGCAGAGCTCGTAACTGATAGAAAAAAAAAAAACCCCACATGATGAAATGTAATTCCAGTCGTCTCTCTGTGTGTATAGCAACAATGAAAACAAGACTACACAACAACAGGAATTAGCAGTCCTCCTGAAAGGTAACACTCTGGCCTGCAGTATGCTGTGTGAACACTTTTTGCCGTCTGTGGGTTTTCACTCAGGCTGTGTCCACCGGCACGGTGAGGTTGAAGGTTAAGAGCAGGCCACCAGATTCTGAAGGCTCATCTGTCTGGCTGCATTTAGGACACAATAGTGCGAAAGCTTAAGTAGTCCAGATTGACTTGCAATGTCCGCTGTGCGTCATTTCCATCTGCAGTGTTCCGGCGCCTGTGGGACTCGCTCCTTGTGACGTTTGAGGAGCTATGGAATGCACAGGAAGCTGAAAAAAACCCAGTGACCCAAGCTTGGAAATCAGAGCTTTTTAAAAGGTGACCTGATTAGGTCTTGTTCCACCTGGATTCTTAGGTAAAAGTGCACTAGGACTTTTTTTTTATATGATCGGGCAAATTTCAGTACCTCATCACAAAAGCTACTTAATATACAGACAAAACCTGCAACTACATACGCACGTCGCTTATTGTAATACGCAACATATTGAAAGTTTGTTTATTCTGTCTGAGTTATTGTCATACTTTGTTCATCAGCGTTTTGGACCATCTGAACTAACTTTGTTTGAGCGGATATTACTTTATCTCATCCAGTGACTCGGTGAAATTACATATAATCCGATCACTGATTATTATCTACCCCCAACAACCAATAACTGATCACCCTGGACACTTTGTCAGTCCATCACAGGACACACATAGACGAACAACCACTCGCGCACACACACACTCACTCATTCACTCCTATGGGCAATTTAGAATTACCATTCAACCTAATATACGTTTTTGGAAATCGGTGTACCCGGAGAAAACCCACGCAAGTGCTTGGAGAACATGCAAGCTCCGAATCGAACCTGGGACCTCCTTGTTGTGAGGCGACTATGCTAACCACTACGTCACCACGCCATCCCTTTTAAAGGAGTTCGTTGGACCTGCCATCGCACTGGCGACCTGTCCAGGATATACGCATGCTTCTTGCCCTATGTGCGCTGGGATAGGCTCCAGCATACCCCCGTGACCCAGAATTAGGCGATTAAGTCAGTTAGAAGAGGAATGAATTGGCTTTAACTCTGTTCTTCTTCTTTAATCTTGTTTTAAGATGAAGCAATCATGACATAATCATGACATGAATAATAATGTATTTTAGTCTGTACATT
This sequence comes from Pseudolaguvia tuberculata, assembly GCA_026260255.1. Lineage (NCBI taxonomy): Eukaryota > Metazoa > Chordata > Actinopteri > Siluriformes > Sisoridae > Pseudolaguvia > Pseudolaguvia tuberculata. The sequence goes on along the minus strand of JAOTRA010000035.1, from coordinate 11,938,241 downwards.
TAGAAGCTTCTTTCCCTAGAACACGCAGTTGTTGCTGTAAAGACAGCGCTTTCTAAGACGTGGGTGTGTGTGTTGCCGTGGTGAGATGATTGTGCGCCACCCGGTTTAGGTGCTGTTTTTTTTTTTTTTTTTTTTTTTTTTTTTTTTTTTTTTGGCGTCGGCAGCTGACTGATCCAAGCGTGGCTCTGAGCCAAGTGTAACAGTGTAGTGTGATGGCACGTGGAGCACGGCGTCAGAAATATGATCGATCTGCTGGGGGTGAACCGACTCAAAGGTTAGCTGTACATCAGCGTCACTGTCTCCATAAAATGCGCCATAAAGGACTGAATGATTCACTGTCGCGTGTTTGACTTCTGATTTAAATTCTCTTTGCATGCTCACACACGCTACCTGTCTGTCCACAGCTGTTGGTTATTTAGTCTGCGGCGTCAGACGACTGAATATATAAGCATGATAGGGTTTACGGCTCGGCTACCTTTTGGGACTTTCTAGCAATTTTACAGAAGGAAAGTTTTTATTTAGGGCTCTGTGTAATTATATTGAGCCTTATGTTGACTGCTTGATATTTGAGATGCAGCCCATAGTGCAGATTAGCTTCCCGTCTCTGCACTTGGCACGAGTGGGAGCTCTGCTGAGATGGCTGCCCACTCCCGACCGGAACACTTGCTGCTAATAGGGAGGAGCTTCCTGTCTCGCAGAGATCCGTCTGTCCGTCTAACATCATATGCCAAGCCACCTGTCTCGTTGCCTGGAATGTCATCACACCTTGGGTGCGCAAAATGTCAGGGGGATCCTGCGAACGGCCTCCTGGTACATCTCGCCCTTTCATTAGCCGGCTATCGAACACACACCCAGATATTGACCTTGCTAATTCTGTGAATCAGGTTAATGAAACCTCACACGGCAACAAAAAATACAAATGCAACGTGCAGAATATGCAAGGCTGTGATGTTGCTATTAGCACCTTCGAGAAGCTGATGGCAAAATTTGTCCCAGAGTGAAATACAAGATTATAAGCTTTTAGGACATCTCCTGTCTACTGATCGTCATAGCGACTGAGACAGGCAGCCCATATGGCCGAGAAGGGATAAGGCCTCCTATTCCTGCTTCTTCATATGCTGACAGATGGAGACTCGCTGGGCCCTGAACAGGGTTCTAATCCTAATTCTGGCAGCATTGCAGCCTAGGCACCCTTAGACTACTGTACACTTGCTCTGAACTGTACAGGATTACACTGTCGTATGTTTCTCCTTATTGAACATCCTGTCCAACATGTTGGTTATATACATTCAGACAGGCCTGGGTCCACTCCTGAATATTTCTCGAATAATTTCATTATTAGACAAATATTCCCTTTCCCAGTGCACATAGGGTGAGAGGCAGGGGTACACCCTGGACAGATCGCCAGTCCATCACAGGACACACATAGACGAACAACCACTCGCGCGCGCACACACATTCACTCCTATGGGCAATTTAGAATCACCAATCAACCTAACGTATATGTTTTTGGATATCGTGGGGTACCCGGAGGAAAACCACGCAAGTGCGTAGAGAACATGCAAACTCCGGGCCGGCAAACGAGCCTGGGACCTTCTTGTTGTGAGGCAACTATGCTAACCACTATGTCACCACGCCGCCCCTTTTGAAGTAGTTGGATGAACTACTAAGTTGCCAGACCATCGCAGGAAACAAATCCAGGTGTTTCACTGTTATGAATGTAAGTAGAGACTCGAAGCACTTTTGTAAGTCGCTCTGGATAAGAGCGTCTGCCAAATACTATAAATGCAAATGTAAAATGTATAATAGTTTCAAATTACAGTTGAAGCGTATCTCTTTCTATTTACTGACTGACTGGTATGTTTTTTTAATTGGGATACGGGTTTATACTAGATTAATGCAACTTGGTTTATGTGGGTGTTCGACAAGTGTTAAATTGTCTTCAACTGGTTCCAAATGCTGGTATCATGAGTGTTAAACATCCGTCCATTGTTATCAGTCCAACACCTTAACCACTAAGCTACCACTTATTCATGACTGTCATGCGACAGTGGTTGAGGTGATGAAGATGAAAGAATGTCACATGACATTTTAATGCTTCCTTTTTAAGATCAATGACTTTTGAACATTTTTAGTAACATTTCAAGCTCGGGCTTTTCTTTTTGTTTTGTTACTTAATTATTTATATATTTAATTAACTAATTAATTTATTTATTTATTTAGCCCTTATCATTTACTGCATCTTTCCTTGGTACAAGCTCGTCCCTTTGCCCAGTTAACTCGGCTATGTCGCTTTAGCGTCACTGGCTGTACTACGGGAAAAGAAAGAAACGAAATAACCAACGGGGGGGGGGGTTTGGGGTAACATCAAGTAGAGGTTCTAAATTTAGATTTCGATTACTTTCCAATTAATCGTCCAGCCCTATGTCAAGCTGTGCTTTTCCTCCCTCTTATTACTTTCAGGAAGGACAAGTGCGAGGTGTGTGAGGTAGTGCCTGTTTCTAGCTGTTATAGGATGTGATAACAAGGGCTAAGCTGTTTAGGAAATGTTTGCCAATTGAAGCTAAATTTAAAGCGCTTAGAGTGTCATTGCAATGCTGGGTAAAATGTGGTGAAATGATTCACTATGTGTATCTATGTTTCAGTTTCAAGTAGTAGGAATTACTTTGAAATAAAAGCAAAAGGCACTTGAAATGTCTGGGTTTTTGTATTAATATAGTTGGGCTTATTTGTGCATGTATAATGGCACTAAATCCTCCTTAAGGGGCTATCATACGGTATATAATCATTAATTCAGTGATTTTCATTTTTTTTACATTAACCTTTGCATGATGCATCATACATGTTCCATTTTGTGTGTGCGTGCGTGCGTGTGGGTTTTAACACCTGGCCAAACCTTTCATCGTTCACCCAGTCCATGGGGAGGTATGAATGTATCGCAGATCTGATTGACATTGTTTTAGTTGTGTGTGTGTGTGTGTGTGTGTAACTGTGCCTTAGGATTGTGTGGCAGTCAGTCTAGGGTGTCTTATGGAATAGCTTTTCTTAGGTACCTGTTAGCCGTATACCTTACAAACCACATGTAAACCAATTTGATAAACTAATATGTAGACTAATTCTACTAAAGGGGGTCAATGCTAGAATGTCATGAAGTAATGCAGCACAATTTCTCTAGCCACAGCACTATTTTCCTGTTCAATAGCTAAGTCAGTATTATATCCCGCTCATTTTGTTTTCCTCACTTCTGACGTGCTGCAATTTTACGAGTGTATTTCAATACCTAATCAGTGTACAGTCAAAACTTGTCATGGTGTTTTCTGGAGCAGAAGCAGCCACACAATGACGATGACCAAGATCCTTTCAAACCTATCTTCAAACCACTTCTCTATATTAACCACCTCTATTAGCCAGTTTGAACCCTGTCCCTGAACTTCCCAGCTTTCCTAAGAGACATTTTGTCCAGCCACAGAGCTTCTTATGAGCATAAACCTAGTTCTGTTTTCATTTATTTGTACCTCAAGATCACTTGACTGTTTGAAGAGCAACCTGTTGGAAATAAGTCAAGGAATCACCCAATGCAGCCACATGCTTCAGTCAGCACTCGACATGTACACCGTGGTCAGCGATCAAATCCCACATACATATACACGCTATGAATTTCACGGGCCGTTGCAGGTTGTTCAATTTGCAAGCAGCAGAAAGCACGTCGAGCATCCAAAGCACGATTCTGCCCGTTCCAGGTTAACATGGCGTGAAATGGGAACCAGTTTCATTTCTGCACAGCAGCCTGGTTTTAATGTGAAGTTACAATGTTAAAAACAATTATATTTAAATATAAATACAAGATTGATCATCATGTCGGTGCTGTGAACGGAAGAGGGCAAGAGGTACTGAGCTTTGACAATGTGTCATAAAAGTGAGGACACTTAGGCTTAGTGTTGAGCATGTTCAGGGGAGTATCCTCCAGATACTCCCATTCCCTCACTAGTGCATGATTATGCCTTGTAGGACGATTTAATGGCCACAGGTGTAAATTGTTGATGATGTGAGTGTGCTATAGAACGTTGTGGCACCTTGTCCAGGATAAAATAGACTCCAATCTTTCCGCAACAAATGTGTAAACGCCATTTCTTCTTCTTCTTCTTTCGGCTGCTCCCATTCTTCTCCACACTACCCTGTCCTGTACATCTGCTTCTTTCACCCCAAATACCTGCATGTCTACCCTCACCACATCCATAAAACCTTTTCCTTTTCCTCCTTCCCCATGCCTCCATCCTCAGCATTCTTCTACCAATATACTGCATGTCCCTCATCAGGACATGTCCAAACCATCTCAACCTAGCCTCCCTCACCTTGTCTCCATAACATCATATGTACTCCGTCCCTCTAATAAACTCATTTCTAATCCTGTCCATCTTCTTCACTCCCAATGAAAATCTCAATGTCTTCAACTCTGCTTTTGACAATGTCTCTAAACAGTACAACATTGCAGGTCTTTGATAATTAAACAAATAATAACTAAAGTTTTATGGCAGTTTTATAACCATTGTGGCGTCTGCAGTTTTACAGACACCCTAATGAATCATTCTACTATCCGTAGTCCTGGTCTCGGTTCGAAATGTGGCCACTGCAGCACTCTGCCTCCTCCTGTCTCTGACTCTGTCGCAGTATGCAGTGCAGCCTGCTTTTTGACAACAGCTCTGTGCGATGACGCGGTCAACACCTCAACTTTGTGGGGCTTAGCATGGTCCTGACTAGATTCTTAGTTCATGTGTTGTCATGCCTACTAGCCAGCCGATCACAGACCCCAGCAGGGAAAGTTGAATCGGGAGCAAATCTGATCTTTTCAGCTGCTATCTAATTGCCATGTGGCATCAGAAGTGCTGCAATGCAGCAGCGTTCTCACCCCGTTGTGCAGGAGGATTAAAGTGGGTCTGGGTGAATGAGAAATTGCTTGCAGTCTGTGAAGCATCTGCTAGGGCCATACGCTTCTGGATGAATGTGAACAAAATTCTGTGAACGGCTCTAAGGCACAATGTCTTGTCGTAGATTTCTGAGTCGTGCAGTAAACATTCCTAGCAGTTAAGTAGACGGTGAAATGTGCGAGGCTTATGCGTTTGTCTTCTCTACTGCCGTTGACTTACAGTCATACTTCAGTTTTAAGGCCACTCTGTCAGGAGGTCATGTGTGTTAGTGTTCACCTCGGTGACCTCGTCTATACCTACCGCCAAGCAGCAAAGGTCTGGCTGTCTAGACGCTGCGGGCAAACATCCTGACGAGCTGCTCATTGATTTGTCTGGAGCTTCAGCAGATTTCAGACGATGGAGAAATAAAGCAAAGCGTGTGTGTGTGTGTGTGTGTGTGTGTGTGTGAGAGAGAGAGAGAGAGAGAAAGAGAGAGAGAGAGAGAGAGAGAGACCTGGGTAAATAGGTGGTGCTGAGTAGGTCTGTGATTTGCCCTGAATCAAATTGATTCACTGCCAAGTAATTTAGATTCATCTCAGACTTTAGACGTTATTCAAATATGTAATATGTAAAAGAAGCTTTTGGGTGTGGTGCAGACTGACAGCTGTGCTGTGCTGTGCTGTGCTGTGCTGTGCTGTGCTGTGCTGTGCGGATCAATAGTGTCTGTATTTTGGATTGAGTGGACTGACTGAAACGGGACTTGTGATTCACAGAGCATCCTGTCTGTAACGCTAAAGCGTGTAGGTCTTAGTGCAACGGGTTTATTTTCCCCTTTAATGCATGTTGCGACACACTCTTTGAGCTTAGACTTCTGCTTTATAGAGTTTGGCAAGAGGGTCAACAAGAGTGTGAGCAGCACGATACTCGCTCATAAGCCACCCGACACGCGTACAGAGCAGGAAACTTGAGCAATGTCGCGTAGGCGCAAGAGCGATCAGATCAGGGGGCTGGCTGGGAAGCAGCAGACTGGAACAGTGTTTCTGATGTCATCACCAGGCAGGAACAGGACTCGCACCATTTACTATACAGCGTGTTCAACTCTCAGCACGTCCCCACTGCAGCCTCGTCTAGAAATGATGGGGTCTATTAAACCGACGCATCCAGACTCAGGATCACACACACGCACACACACACGCACAATCTCTCTCTCTATCATATACACACTCATTCTTTTTCTGTCTCTCTCTTACACGCTCTCACTCACTCTTGCTCTCCATCATTTACACACTCATTTTCTCTGTCTCTCGATCATATATACACGTTTGTACTCTTTCTTGTGCGCTGTCTCTCTCTATCCCTCAATCATATATATATATACACTCTCACTGCAAAACACTATGCCGCAAAATAATACAATTCAAACAAAGTGTGATTGCTGCTGCTGTTGTTGTGTGTATTTTTTTTTTTAACCTGTAGCAAGTATATTGCGAGGCATTTTAAAATTCGGAAAAGGCAGAATGGCCAAATCTCTGCTCTAGCTTATTGTATGCTGTTTTTAATGGCCGGCACACACTGTTCCAGTGTCGCAGTTTGTGTGTGTTGTGTGTCTGTATCCATATCTTAGTCATGCTTCCAGTTCAGGATCAGTGTGACAGATGAACAGTGTTACTTTTCCATCACATATAACGCTTTGCCTGAAAGTTCAGCTTTTGGGTTCATCTGACCAGAGCCCCTTCTTCCACGTTTGCTGTATCCCCTGCATGACAAACTGTAAACAAGACATCTAATGTCTTTCCATCAACAAGAGCTTTCGTCCTGCCACCCTTCTCTAATAATTTTATTAGGAGACTATTGAAGGACCTGTCTAGGGTTTACCCCTGCCTCTTGCCATATTTGCGTTGGCATCGGCTCCGGCAAACCCCCATGACCCCATATTGGGGAATAAACGGGTAAGATGAATGAATTATTGAACTTCTGAAGGTAATTGCACTGGATTTTATGTCTGGGTAGAAGAGTACATGGGGCTAGTTTAACGGAATACAAATGCACATTTCAGATTTTTAATTGCATCCAATTCCTGTATATATTTCCCATATATTCTTTTCATTCCACTTCACAATTATGTGCTACCTCGTGTTAATTTATCACATCAGATCGATCACACACACATGCATTCTTTTTTCTTTCTCTCTGGTATATCTAAAATGTATAAGCACACACATTCGTGTACTTTTATATACACACTTGAGCAAACATCTGTTAACAGATCTCTGATGTCTGATTCACACTTGAATACTGTAATATTGAGCACTGTTCTCTTGATCATCCTTTCTGGCTGTTTTGGTTTTGTTTTTCGGGTTGGGTGAAAGTGGCTGAACCTGAAGAAACTTACTTGTGCACTTGTCTCCAAGCAAATAAAGGATACGAAGAGGACAAAAAAATGTTTTTCTCTCTTCTCTCTCTCTCGGATTGTGCTCAGCAGGGTGCCTTCTTCACATTCTCTCGCTCTGCTATTTTCCTGCTGGTAGTCTTTGTTCTATCTCCAGTCTGACAGTCAGTCACGCCTCACCAAATCACCAGGACTCTTGGGCTTTCTGTACTGCTCTCTGCTGCTGACCCACCTGTTCCTCAGCACACAGTCACAGTGGCCTCAAATACCACACACTGTATTACAGCCTAGCAATCCAACCCTCACCTCCCAGTATGCTGCTGGAACGCCTCACGTGTGGCTTTTGTGCTCCAGCTCTTTCTTGTGCAAATGACATACCTACTTCTAACATATTTCCTTCTTTCTTCACTGATTATCTGTCTGGCTCACTTCTGTCGCAGGGCCCGATAAAACATGCAAACCTCAGAGTTCAATACTGGAGAAAACATTTACATTTTACAGTTACAGCATTTGGCAGACACTCTTATCCAGAGCGACTTACATTTGATTTGTACAACTGAGCAATTGTGGGTTAAGGACCTTAACCAAGGGCCCATTGTGGTTGTTTGGTGGAGGTAGGAATTGAACCCCAGTCTTCCTGGTATCAGTAACACTTTATCCACTAAGCCACCACTTCCCACGTGCCTGTCCTTCATCACTACCTCGTCCACTCCGTCCTTATTACAGTCAGGTTACACTCGGATCACTTCCCAGGTGACTGAGGGCATCTGATGAAAGTTGAAGGCTTCCCTTTCCTTATAGTGAAAATGCCACCAACAAAAATGAATAGAAAAATGTGGGGAAAAAAACAAAAAAACAAAAAACAAGTGTACCATGAGCATTTCTTGCTGCTGCCAAGCAACTGGCTCGGAACATTAGCGACTACTGAAATTCTAAAGATTCAGACCGTTTAGCAGAGGAATTTTATTTTGAGCTAGACAGCAAGGAGTGCTCACTTTATTCATTTTCTATGGCTGAGTTGCAGGTGAGACTTCAAAGAAATACATTTTTGAAATACATTGAACACTTTTATTAATATTACTTCTGTAATACACACACACACACACACTGCATTCAAAATAAAATGGCACAAGTTTCTCTTTTATTGGCAAAAATTTGTCTGTGCGACCCGTCCAGGTCTCTAGTCCATCTAAGGGCAACACATGGACAAATTTTGTGTCTGCTGGTGTACCGCCGTGACCCCAAACTAGGGAATAAGCAGGCAAGAAGATGAAGGAATGAATGAATGACAAAAATTTGGAGGAAACGCAACCTGCTTATTCCTTAATTTGGGGTTTTTCACCACAGGGTCCACTGGAGTCTATCCCAGTGCACATAGTTTATGCAGGGGTCGGCAGTTCATCACAGGTCCACACGTAGACAAACAACCCAACACATACACACACACACACACACACCTATCGGAAAACCGGAGTATCTGGAGAACATGCAAATTCCGCAGAAAAAGACCCCTTACCCAAGAATCGAACCCGGGACATGCTTGCCGTGAGGTGACTGTGCTAACCACTACACCACTGCCTTCTTAATCAGATTGTAATATATTTATTAATGTTTCTACCAAATTTTCCCTAAACAGTCTAGTAGCTTTTGCGTAAAGTAAGTCTGCTGTCTCTTATCCAGTAAGCTCAGCTAGCCTTCCTCTCACATGCATTAGCTCATCGATGCATGTTTTCGGCTCTAGTCACCCTGATTGACAGGAGAGAAAGGGAGAGAATGCCATCATTTTATCGACCATGGCTATTGTTTTGCTTTCTTTGGCTCATGTTTTCGGAGTGTTGTGATGTCATCAGTATCTAAATTTGATTTGCAGACAACAGAGCTTTTCTGTTTATGCCACTTGGAAACTATTTCAGGTTCTTTGAAAAGAATTTTTTAAGGTTATTAGTGAATTAACAGAACACTGGTGTCCTTTCTTGTTGACTGAATGGAAATCGACTTTTGTGATCTTTTTCGTAAGCATAAACAAATGCATAAGTAAAATAATAAATATCACTGATAATTAATGCATAATGAAATGAATGATATTCTGGGTCAGGAATAAGCAGGTTAGAAGATGAATGAATGAATGAATGAATGAATGAATGACTTTTTACCTTGAATATCCTTTATACGGGACTTTAGAGGTTGAAGCGCACGGTTTCCGGTTTTAGATACTTATGAGCATGCACTTGTGCCGATGAATACATGTGTAGTCATTAGTTTCTCTGAGGAAAGAAGCTTTTTTTTACTTTTAATTACTAAAACCCTGAAAGTTTTTCTTTTGAGCTGTTATTATTTGAGTATTGACTGAGACATGAGAAAGAAACAAGCCCAAATTCCATTTAAAAAGCATTAAACGCTCTATGGCTGTTCTCGATAGAAACCCTGCAGACTAAAATAATGTTCTGCTATTATATTTGTACTGATCCGGTCGATTGGATTTCTCAACTGGACAGGAATTGATGGTTGTCACTTTGTGGTAAATGTAGACACACAGAATGAGGAAAGGGTTTTCTCTAGTGAAGGAAATCTTCAGAATAAGCAGAGAAACGTTCTTGAATATCGTAAGTGCTCTTTTCTTTATCAAATACTAAAAATCAGTTTTAATGAATTCATTTGACTTTTTGTTTTAAGAATTGAACACTGCTAGCCTGGAGTGAAACGTTCACCCTAATGAACTAACGATGGGATGGGGTGAACGCTGAACTGGACCTGATGTTGAAAAGGGAAACTTATGGAGTCATTCTTCATTAACCGTACAATAACTTCTATTTTTTACAAATGAGTTAGCAACTTACAGTTAAGGTACTGCTGGACTGTCACAGCCTGAACAAGAGACCTCTTTACTAAAGGTTAAAGGATTGGCTGGCCACCAAAAACAAAGAATGGAGCATATGCTGCATTGCATCATCTTTAATAATGTACCTGTATTCTGTAGAGGAAAAAAAAAAAAGGTTTTCTGCCAACTGATTTCAATATTGGTCAGGCTATAATCATGATATATTGTAGGACTTTGCGTTACCAAGAGTGTTCTAATACAGTACGTATTATGGGATGTTCTGGACAGTACCTGTTACTATAAAGCAGTCAACACAGGGAGAGGGTTATAGTTACTGCTTTTGCACTTTTATCTGAGTCTGAATTCTAAAAACAATAAATCTGAGGCTGGCGATAATGCTTTTATATAAACCCGAGACAGACCAATGTAGTCAAGCGGCAGCTCCGAGTCTCTTCCGTCTTGACGTTGATTAATGAGCGACCCACGTCTGCTTTCAACCCAAAACAAAGATTACCCTTTCTCCTGCCATCTCAGACATCCCTCACTTCTATCCCACCCCTCCTCCCAACTCTGTCTCGCTCTTTTTTCCCTTCCTCTTCTACCCTCCTGGTCTGTCTTTTCTCCCCTGACGGGCGAGCCGTCGTCTCACCTTGGCTAGCAGGCTGGCTGGTGCGATTGATTTGGAGCGTGTCTTCGGTAAGGCAGCTCGGTGCAGCGTTAGCTTCAACATGAGGAGACAGACAGGCCCCTGCTGAGATCGCATTTCACATCCAGCATGACAGCGTGCCTACACACACACACACACACACACACACACACACACACTCGGACAGAATATTGTAATCATAGGCACAGGGGCCGATGTTCTTTCTCTCTGCTTAGCACTTCTAAGAGAAGCAGAAGGAGGGTTAAGGTGTAGAGAGAGCTTGTCTTTAGATCTAATGCACTCCCTTCTGCTACCCTAAAGGATCGCTTGCTATTTTAATTGAAGTCAGACTATTATCACTATTCAACGTCAGCGTTGCAGAGGATTTATTCATGTGTTTATCTGGCATGTTGTCATGTACAGGTATTCCACTAATGTAAGGACATCACAGGATCCGCATTCTACAGACCATGAAGAAAAAATACCCAGCTGGCAACACTAAAGAGTGTAGGCTCAGGGGTATCCCAGAGCTGCATGATTTTATGCTAATCGAAACGGACATTAAATACACGGCACATCTCCTTAACTTCACCGCATTTTTATCACACACACACACAGCGCTTGCTCTGACGGAAAGCCTTCATTAATGTTGCATTCATTAATAATTCATTAACATGTTCTACCATCATCAGTACTTGAATTTTACCGCTGTTAGGCACTGTACTTTGACATCAGTAGGTTTCCACACAACCGGTTGCCATGGTAATAAGACATTTGGTAGGGGGGGTGTACTTGATCGGAAGGTTAAAATGAAATGAGCTTAAAATGTTGCCGCAACTAAGCTGTCACTGCTGGGACCTTTTAAGCAAAACACCCAAACCCCCCAACTTATAAAGGAGAGAAGGTTTGAATATAAATAGACATTACAAGAAAACATTTTAATGTTCGAATGTTTGTTGCTGGCATTTGGCGCCCTTATCCAGAGTGACTTACATTTTCTCATTTGAACCCTAGATCTTTTGATGAGCAGTCCAACACCTTAACCAATGAGCTACATTCAATCATTTATTCATTCATTCATCTTCTTGCCCGCTTATTCCCTAATTTGGGGTCATGGGGGTCTGCTGGAGCCTATCCCAGCGCTCATAGGGCGCGAGGCAGGGGTACACCCTGTACAGTTCACCAATCCATTGCAGGGCCACACTGAACAAGCAAGCACTCACACACATTCAATTGCATATGGGCAATTTATAGTCACCAATCAACCTAATGTACATGTTTTGGGACTGTGGGAGGAAACCCACGCACGGTGAGAACTCGGCAGAGAAAGATCCCCGGCCCAGGAATCAAACCTAGGACCTTCTTGTTATGAGGCGACTTCCCTAACCACTATGCCCTAACCACGCGCTGCCCTAGCTTCATTCATATTTATATATTTACGCCATTTGCCCTTATTTCATTTTTACATATTTTTACATTTTACATATACATTTTACCCATCTACCACCTCTGCTTGACAAAGTACTCTCACTGCTCCATCCTCTTGCTTCATATTTGCATGAGGTGAGATTTTTCCTCAGTTGGAACATCCATCTTCAGTCACAGAAATACATATATAACATTCATTCATTCATCTTCTAATCCACTTTTTTACTAATTCACAGGGTCTATTGGAGCCTATCCCAGTGCTCATAGGGCAAGTGGCAGGGGTTTACCCTGAACAGGTTGCCAGTCCATCGCAGGCCCACATATAGATGAACACACTCACTTAGAGTTACCAATTCACCTAATGTACATGTTTTTGGACTGGAAGAAAACCGGCGGTACCCACGCACATACATAACTATTCTTTCTTTCAAACACCATTATACTAATGTCTCGCGGATCCACTTAGTTATTTTCACTTTTCGTTATTTTCCCGACATTACCCACAATGCCGTGCGGGTAGGTGTGCCAGTGCGTTTCGATTGCCTCTTCAGTTCTTTCTTATCTGTTCAAACAGACTGTTAAGTTTGAAGTGTTAACATTCACTCCTAAATAACTGAGTACCTGGCAGTGATTGATCAAATAGTTAAGGCACCTAGTTGTGGATCATGAGAACCGGAAAACCTTGGTTCTTTTGGATGATGTACTGCGAGTGTTATGTCTGCGCATGCCCGTGTGTGTGGGAACATGGACGTGTTTGACTTGTACAGCGCAGCGCAGCCAGGTCAGGTCGTCTGAGGTTGCTCCTGCACGATGGTAGAGTGTGTTGTTACTACATTGCGAGTTCATATGAGGTGAGTGAGCACTGGACGTAGAGCTCAACACACACTAAGACCTCGTGATCACTTGTGTGAACTTGCCTAACCTTCAATAACAAGTTATTGGAGCCCCTCTGTACATGACATCAGCAGTGTACTTATTCCGTTGTATTGAATTCAGTTTTAAGTGTATATCATTGCTCGAAAGAACTGCTGTACTGGTGGACACCGCAGTGTGCATCATTCCACCTCATAAAAATAAGGCTTACCTTAATCACTCCAGTGATCCACACATTCGACTTGGCGGGGTTTTACGCTGGATGCCCTCCCTAACACAACCCTCCCATTTTATCTGGGCTTGAGTCCGCCACTAAGACTGAAGCGTCTTGTGCCACCCTAATGGCTGGAATTTTATGGGCAATTTTAGGCTCACCAATCTGCCTAATGTACATGTTTTTGGACTGTGGGAAGAAACCGGAGTACCTGGGGGAAACCCACGCAAGCGCGGGGGGGATCATGCAAACTCTGCATAGAAGGACCCGACCTGGGAATCGAAGCCAGAACCTTCTTGTTTGTGAGGTGACTGTGCTAACCACTACACCACCGCGCTAACACGGCTTACCAAAAAATATTTGGCAAAAGCGTCTCCTGTTCATCCTCTCTTTCTCACTGACTTTTTCCATCTTTGCTTTTGGATGATTTTTCTTTGATACAGATACTGCAGAATATCCCAAACCAGTAGCACGCGTCACTGTGGCTACGTCTCAATCAGCTCTATAGACCTGCAGTCGTGGGCATCGAGGAGAAAGCCACCATTATCAGTACAAATCACAGGATTCACTTAATAAAAAAGTGCACTACAAAAACTAGGGAGCATCTGTCCTTGCAGTAATCCATTACTGGAAATAAAGCCATATTATCTAAAAGCTCTCTTGTGAATAAATTGAATAAAAATAGAGCAAGCTCTCCAATGATTACTTACATTTTTATTTGATAGTTTCTATTCAGTTTGAGTTACTAGTTTCAGTGTTGACTAGTGTTTAGTGTCATCAGCCATCTTTGGCACCGAGAAGTGCCTGCCATTTAATGGTGGGTTGTCCCGTAGGCGTAGGCCGTTCAGATACTACTTTTGAGTTACTTTTTGACAGCTAAAGAACATTCTATATAGTACTGTTATGCAAAGTCGGAATGAAATTGACATCACAGCACGGAAATCTGGAAGTATGCGATTTTGGCAAAGCTCTTTGACATCATAAACAATACTGTGTGTATTGAGCGCAATTGCTGGAAGTTCATCGGTTTCAGTTAACCATAACTATATCATCCAGGTATCTGAAATGCACATGTTTTACAGCTTCCAGTGCTCACATTAAACTAGTGTTTTGAAGGCATGTGCCTTAGCATGCAATTTGGCATTCGGCTTAAATATCTGCAACATTTTCTGAAAAGTTTCGGTTTAAAACTGCTTGTTTTCCAAGAAAACCTGGAAAAAAGTAAGGGCAGCCGCTTCTTACAGTACAACTAACCATAGAAAACATCTTAAAAATTAAACTCTGCACACAATGCTGCCTAGGGTGCCACTAGACCCTAGTGGAAAATAACAGAAGCTTTTCCTCACTATACAGGAACCTCAGCAGAAAAACAACGCTTTAAGAATAAAAATGTAGAAAAACATCTTTTACATGAGTGGAAGCAAACGCCACGTACGTCTAGGAGCCATTCAAATCTTTGCCTCATCGGGAAGCCAAGCGAGGCCAAAAACAACATTTAACAGTACTCCGGACACCAGCATGGCCTTCACCATGCTTTCAAAAGCTATGGTTTTTTTGTTTTTTGGGGTTTTTTTTTGGCAGGTTGTTAAGATGCAAGTCAATTTTATTTCATTTGACCTCTTAAATATCCTGTACAAATGTTTTGATTGTTTTTATGTGCAAAAACACAAGTGTTGGTAATTGCGTTGGTATATTAACGTTTGTGGTGGGATCATTTGTAGGGAATTCTTTTTCCTTAAGAACTTCATTCATTAATTCATTCACCTTCTAAACTGCTTATTCCCTAATTCTGGGTTACGGAGGTCTCTTGGAGCCTATCCTATCGCACACATGGCAAAAGTCAAGGGTTACACCCTCGACAGGTCATCAGTCCATCACAGGGCCACATATTGATGAACAACTACACACACACACTCACATTCACATGGCCAATTTAGAATTCCCAATGAACCTAATGTTCCTGTTTTTGGATTGTGGGAGGAAACTGGAGTACCCGGAGAAAATGTATGCAAACTTTGCACAGAAAGACCCTTTGCCAGAGAATTAAACCCGGGACCCTCTTGCTGTGAGGCAACCATGTTAACCACTACACCCAACTTAAGCAATAAAATTCATATGCCGAGGTTTTATTGTTTTTCCCATTCACGAGTCATTTGACAAGGAGGGAGTTTAAAGCAATAGAACACCGTAAACTTACTTCAGACTGCTAAAGAGAAACTATTAATCGATTCTATTAATAGAATGGATGAATCTACAGTGAGTTTATGTCGAGTATCCGAGCGGAGGTAGCTAATATTGCACATTTTACAGCCAATATTTCGACAAATAGAAAAAAATAAAAATAAGTAGTTTAGTCATGTTCTTTTAGTTAATAACCCTAGAAAAAAACGAGAAAACACTCTTGTAAATCAAGTAGTTGCTAGGTTAAAAAAATTTAATGTATACTCTCTCTCTCTCTCTCTATTTCTCTCTCCCTCTTTCTCTTTTTTCTCTCCGTCTTTGCAGTGAGGAGCTTTGTGGTGCTTCCCTGGTGAGTGTATAAATGCCTGATGAGTTGATATGCTGATTAGAGCGCTGCTCAGCCGAGTACATCCTCCCGAGTACATCAACAACCCTACACCTGCCTCGAGTACCTGAGCAAGCTCCACCTGGATCTCTCTTTATCTCCCTTGCCATTTCTCTGTCTGTGTCTGGCAGCCATGATCACCTCGCTCTGGCTGGGGGGGTAACGGTGAGTTAATTGGAGGATCGGCGTGTTGGTTGCCGTGGTGAAGTGGCGCCGAGTTCTCAGCAGCAGTGTCAGCAGTCTGATGGCCTCGTGAGGTGAAGATGGCAGCGTCGTGGCTGTGTCGTCCCCAGCAGCCCCATCAGAGCGGTTAAGGAGGAAGACGACGCTCTGGGCACTGGAGCAGCATGCAGGAGGCTGACCTACCGGCCACTAATGCTTTCACAGGTGAGCACTGCCTCCACTTTGAGTTGCCGGATAGCCAACTATCACAGTTACCGCCGAAAACCGTGTATACCTTACTGAATTAGATCTCTGCTTAAAAATGTGATTGTTTTGACCTTTTAAAAGAAGATTAAATATGGTCTTATAAAATATCTTTTATGGTAAGTCTTACAATTACTTCCTGAATCTTTATCAAAGCAAATAAAAAAATAGAAGTCTGTTAAGCACATGCAGAGTTTTGCTTGATCTTTCTTTCCTCTTAATCGTGTTGGCATTAGCTGATGTGCCTCATACTCCAACCTTCACAGATTTCACAGTTACTCGGAAGGAACTCTATATATCGACCCGTAAAAAAGGACAAATAATTTATAAAACGCTCTCCAGCGTCACTGTGATAAGGATAAGTTCCGTTCTGAGTCTTCCCTTCTGAGTGCTTCTCTTAATGTTTCTTTAAGTCGTCTCAGGGAGTTTTATTCTCATCGTTGTCACGTCTGGCTTGTTCAGTAGAAATAAATCTAATGAAATGTTCATCAATTCTATACAGTTTTTTTTTCACTTAAAATACAGATTAATTGACTTAAAAAACTTTCTAAAATAAAAATATATAGTAAACCTGTCTACAATGGAACATCACAACACCTCACCGAAACTCTTAACATAATGAAATGTAAGATACTTGGAGATGGAGTGTGAGAGGTAAATCGTCTCTTTCTCACATCTGGCTGGGGTATAAGAGCTTTTTTGTTGTTTGTTTGTTTGTTTTTCAGTATTAAGTGCGATTAATGTTAACTGAAGCCTACACCAACCCACAAACGCTGCTTAGAGGTGTGCTAAGCAGAAGTGGAAAAATAACAGAAGCCCGCACTCTGTGTATTGTTTTGGACCATCATCCACTCTGGGGTCATTTGAGGGAGTTTAAAACGGTGGAAAAAACACTTCACTTTTCCAAAAAGAAGCTAAACCTATACTAAAGGGTGGGATGTGCATAGCTCAGTAGTTAAAGTGTTGAATTAGTGCTAAAAAGTTCTTCAGTTTGATTCCCAATACAGCCAAGATACCATGGTTGTGCTCCGAAGCAAGGCCCCTAACCCTAGATTGTTGATATGAATAAAAAAAGATATAAAAAGATGCATTTCTGTAATTTAGATAAGTCTTAAGATCAGGATTTAGGAATACAAATGTCTGTTCATCTAGACGACAATGCTGTAGCGGTGGCTATATCTATACACTTTCATTATATTAAAACAGTCTGTGAGCTCTTCTCAGGGCCACTAGGTAAACATTAATCAAGGGGAATAAAAATAGTACCGAATAGATTAGTCATAGCCATGGTCTTTTTATCGACATGCCCCCACAAAAATGTTAGTTAAAAAAAAGTCTCCTAAAAGTGCTGAAAATGTGTGTAGGATCTCTTTTACTGTCTCTGTCTCTCTGCCTCTTTATCTAACATCTGCTAGGGCTATTTTACTCTGAATCAGACATCACTTATCCCCAACACCATCTCGGACGCAGGTTTGTGAACAGTAAGAGGATTACCGCGATGTTCCTGTTGCCAAACCTTGGACAGCAAACGATTTGTCCATATAACGACGAACCAATTAGTGTCAGATCCATCATGGTCTCAGCGCAGTGTTACATTTGTTACAGCACGCTCAACCACTTCCTACTATAAGTGCCTGACATTTCCAACATAATCATAGCTGCATACCTGCTCTTCGGAACACGCCATGTTCTTTAAAACTGAGGGCATTCAGTAAAAAAACAAAAAAAAACCACTACGAACAGTTTGTAGTCGAATTGAGGGCCCGGGTCCCCTGTTTGATGTGGAAGTAAAGGAAGTGTGTACTGTAACTGATGTGACAGCTCATCAGCAATACGAGTTCAGGCTCTGGGGGAACTGTTTGAAAATTACTCCAGACCCAGAGAAAGACTGATCGATACTGCAAGGTTAAAGTGTGTCTGTGTGTGTGTGTGTGTGTGTGTCTGTGTGTAAGGGGTGTTACTAAATGACCTAAATGCAAGTGTGTCTACTGTCTGAACTTTGTTTACTTTTAACCGTGTTTTGATGACAAATAGTAAATTTGCAGATGCATGCGCGTGCGTGCGTATGAAATACATTTATATTTCTATACCAGGATGACTTACATTTATTTCATTCTATTCATCCAATTGAGAAAAGGGCCTTGCTCAAAGGCCCAGCAGTGGCATCTTGGTGGTGCTGGGAAATGAACCAATGGATCACCAGAACAGAAGTTAGAAGAGAAAGGCTGGTTCTAGCTGAGAGAAACGTACCTATAATTAGTTTGGTGGTGGTCATGTGATGGTATGAAAAATGTTTTCACTGCAGATTTCGAGTCGCTTAATACCAAATAAGCCATATTTTATTAGAAGAGTCAGAGCGAGACAAGCTATCTTTTAAAATCCTTCTTGCTTCCTCAGTCAGACATATTTTAGTACCACAACAGATGCCCCAGCCAACGAAAAGTGACCGGCTAGGTTGAAGATGCATTTTGTTGACTTGCTGACTAGTTTGTGTTCTTTAACAAACAAAAAAAAGAAAAAAGTTGCTGAAGATATCATAAGAAATCCAACCCAACACCTGAGAACAGATTCTTTTGACTTGCGTTCATTTCTTTTCCCATTATAACAGCTTTAAACCTTATCAGCCCCCTGTACACCAAAAGTGGGATTTGTATTTTTTGTAGTGGAGAAATAAACTCTTGCAGTTTAGCTGGAAAATAAGGGAGGATATTTTGTTTGTGTATGTGGAGTTTTCACTGAGCTGCATTTAGCTGACCCCCTGCCATAATAACGGGATGCTCTACAGGAGAATCCAGGCCACATTAGTGTGGCTTGCATCCACCTGTTTTTATGTGAACTTTTAATTAGCACATTTGAAAAACCTGGTTGAAAAACAGGAAAAGCAATTTTAGACTTGGCAGAGATGAGCCGAGAGCATGTGGTAAGGGTTGATAAAAACAGATTTTTGGGAATAATATAGAAAGTGTGCATGTGTGTTTTTTCAATTGGTTTCCTAAATCTTGTTTTCAGGAATTGGAGACTTTTTAAATATCATGCTAGACTAATCCTGTAAGATCATGGAAATGGACAAAGTGAGGTTTGATCACCAAAGCACAATTTTAGGTTTTGTTCGACTGTCCAGAAAAGCGAGGTGCAGGAAAAGCACCACCCAGTAAATAGCATGTAACTGAGCACCCGGTTTGGAGCCACAGTCGCTTAGCGACGCAAATACACACACACACACACACACACACACACACAGTTGTACAGTTGTTTGCGTGCTAAACTTAAAAAAGGCAGGCAAACTGATCACATGAGAGATAAGCGCACACTTTATCACCATAGAGATCCGCTTTAGTCTCAAGGTTACACTGCCACTGTCGTCTGACTATAGACCTGCTCTAGTCTGCCACAAGCTCGTCAATTCAATTAAAAATATATTGTCCTCTGACGAATCCAGAAGCTAAACGGTTCAGATGTTACCAGCTCGAGCTATAGTTAGACATCCTATGGTTACTGTATACGGTCATGCAGTGTTTGAATAATTTGGGTAGAAGTCCCCCTCTGGCTCAAATTATTATTCAATGATTAGTTAATAGTCTCATTATTTTAATAATAAATACATTTATTTGAGTGTATTAAATCATCCTGATAGTCTTTCCCCAAATCTGTGAGAGGAAAATGAAACGGGAAGTTCCTAACAAATTCTTTGCATATGAACCCAAATTCCTTCGGCCTTAATTACAGAAAAAACCCCCGGAAGATTTATCAAATGTGGTACAAACGAGAAGTATATTAGGAATAACACTTCCACACAGTGCTCTTTTTTATGCACCATCATAGAGTTAGCGCTTCATTTCACACGTTTGACACCCGAAACGTGGACGACGAACATGCGTTCGCTGTTTAACACCTTTCCAATCATCAACTGTACAAAGTACCAGTCCTGATTGATTGTCGAGGCAAATGAATAGGAGGACATGCTCTGGATGACGACTAGAGGGTTTTAATGTGTTCTACACAAGCACAGTGTGTGCTGGCATAGAGTGAAATGAGGAAAAAATGAGGTCTGAGTCGCTATTTTGTGTAGAATTTAATGACGAATTGAAAATGATTTCATTTCTAAAAATAGTCCTGACGGAAAAGGTTTAGAGAAGCACTTGCACCAGTGTAAAATGTGAAAGAAATTGCTGGAAATATTCTTTCGAGTTGACTGTCACTGTGCATGAGTATGGCTCGCATTTCTAGTGTGCAGGAAGGAAAGACAGCCCATTTTTAGAGCGAAATTGGCAACCAGTTAAGGATCCAGGATGACCGGTGTCTGACTGTGTAGCCGTGATGGTACAGCAACCTCCAGGTTTTGCGACAAAAGGCTGCAGTGAAAATGGTGTGAATGAAACAGGCATGTGTCGGGGAAAAAAAAATAGCCATTAGCAGATGCATTCACCTCAACTTCTACAGGAATAAAAAGAGGAAAAAAGCACGTAGACACAACGAGGAGGAGTTGAGCCGAGCCATGACGGGAAGCAGGCAGATGGGATGTGTTCTCACAGGAAGCAACCAGATACACGCCAAGGAATTGGGTGTGCTGATGCAAGATTTCTCCCAATTCACCTTGAAGCCTAATCACATTATGCGTTCTATCAGCACACTGGAGTGAAGCTTGTCTGGCAATTAGCCAATCTCTGAAATGATTCGCTCCAATGTCCTGATGCTGACAAGGTGCTAACTGGCCAGCGAATCAGGAACAACTTTCCAGAAAGGGCTGAAGAAGACAAGCCCCAAAAATCAACTAGCTTGAGTGCAAGCATGGTAAAAGCAATGGCACCGACGTGTGAGCAGGCAGAAGCATGGCTCTTCTCTCTTCAGAAGCATGGCTTGAAGAACGGCTGTTTCTAAGCCATGAGAAGTAGGAGGAAGAAAAGTCTTTCTTCTTTTCTTCATGGTGACTCTCTGCAAAATTCTTCTGTTTCCTGTAATTAATTTTCTGCCTTCAAAGTTAGTGCTGCTTTGGCAGACACAACAGGTTTCCGCACTCCCTGAAACGCTGATGAGGAGACGAGGAAGGGGGGATGTGGGGCAAACTGGAGAGAACAGCCTGTACAAATAGCAGTCTCTGACTGAGGAAAGGAAGTTCTGTGCATGACTGGGTTCCGCTACTTAAAAGCAAGAATCGAAACAGCACGAAAAGCACGACGGGCAAGAGCTTAAGACCAAAAATTAATGTCTGCTGCAATATATATTTGTGTGTGTGTGTGTGTGTGTGTGTGTGTGTGTGTGTGTGTGTGTGTGTGTGTGTGTGTGTGTGTGTG
>JAOTRA010000035.1:11894371-11907032 GCA_026260255.1 Pseudolaguvia tuberculata | reverse complement strand
GAATAAGATATTGTTGAGAAAAATTTAAGTGTTCATGAGGTGGATCGCTTGAGGAAAGAAACTATTCTTGTGCCTGGTTGTCTTGGTGCTGGTTGCTCTGTAACGTCGGCCAGACGGTAAAAGTTCAAAGAGTGAATTGCATGAGTACATGAGTAAACAAATCTGTACAGTGACCGAACTAGTAAAAAATAGTATACATGATTCAGTTATGGTTTTGGACTGCTAATTGTAAGATCAGGGTTTGGTTCCGCCGCAACCCCCAATTGCTCAGATGTATGATAGAGATGAACATAAACCGTTCTGGATAAGAGCATGTTGCAATCGCCTCCCTTCTCCTGCAATTGGTGGAGGTTTGAGACTACAGCATAGAAATGACCATGACTTTAAGTTTGCTGACTTATATTGCAGCTAATTCTCCTTACAAACATACAGTGGGGCAAAAAAGGATTTAGTCAGCCACCAATTGTGTAAGTATTCCCGCTGAAAAAGATGAAAGAGGCCTCATCATAGGTATACCTCAACTTTGAGAGACAAAATGAGGAAAGAAATCCAGGAGATCACATTGTCTGATTTTTAAAGAATTTACTTTCAAATTATGGTGGAAAGTAAGTATTTGGTCAATAACAAAAGTACATCTCAATACTTGTATACCCTTTGTTGGCAAGGTCAAACTTTTTCTTTAAGTCTTCACATGGTTTTCACTCTCTGTTGCTGGTTTTTTGGATCATTCCTCCATGGAGATCTTCTCTAGAGCAGTGATGTTTTAGGGCTGTCGCTGAGCAACACAGACTTTCAACACCCTCCAAAGATTTTCTATGGGGTTGAGATCTGGAGGTTCGCTAGGCCACTCCAGGACCTTGAAATGTTTCTTACGAAGCCACTCCTTCGTTACCTGGGCGGTGTGTTTGGCATCATTATCATGATGAAAGACCCAGTCACGTTTGATCTTCTTTGCCCTTGCTGATGGAAGGAGTTTTTCACTCAAAATCTGACTATACATGACCCTATTCATTCTTTCCTTTACATGGATCAGGCGTCCTGGTCCCTTTGGAGAAAAACAGCTCCAAAGCAAGATGTTTCCACCCCCCATGCTTCACATTAGGTATGGTATGCAACTCGGCGTTCTTTCTCCTCCAAACGGGACCAGTAGAGTTTTCTACTAAAATGTTCTGTTTTGGTTTATGAAATTCCATATGAAATTCCCCCAATCGTCTTCTGGATCATCCATACACTAGCAAACCTCAAATGGACATGTAATGGCTTAGGCAGGGGGACACATATGGTAGTTGCTGGCGGTGTAGTGTGTTACTGATGGTAGCCTTTGAGATTATCAATGGTCTTGTATGTCTTCCATTTTCTAATAATTGCTCCCCTGATTTCTTCACACCAAGCTGTTTACTTATTGCTTTGACAGCTCTCTGGTCTTGGCCATAGTGGGGTTTGGAGTGAGATTTTGGACAGGTGTCTTTTATACTGATAACGAGTTCAAACCGGTGCCGTTAATACAGCCTCTTAGAAAAGAAGGAAGTCTGTGAGAGCCATACATCTTGCTGGTTTGTAGGTGACCAAATGCTTATTTTCCCCTGTAATTTGCAAATGAATTTTTTTTAAATGTGATTTTCTGGATTTGAGGTACATCTATGATGAAAATTATAGGCCTCTCTCATCTTGCACAATTGGTGGCTGACTAAATAGATTTAATAAACCAACAGGTCACAAATATATATATATATACATACATACATATATATATATATATCTGTGTATATTCTAGTACAGTTGAAATATTGTTAGTTCATGTAAATGTGATGCTTCTTGTAATATTAGCTATTAAGATTTTAGTACATTTTAGTTCAGATAGGCTGTCTGTTTGAACCTGACTTTTTCTTATTTAAAATAGACATTTCATGAAAGACTAGCTCATGAATATTCACCAGGACCTCATTGAAAAGTTACGGGAAAATGTGTACATTTCCTGATTATACTTTTTAATATGTCTATTATGAGTGTATGAAACAAATTTTCGGATACTCGTATTGAATCATGTGGTACCACATCTGCTCAAGTGCAGTGTTGTGTTATTATTACATCATAATAGTATGTATTTACGTTCTTCAGCAGTCGTCTCTCAAAGCTTTCTCGTCCCCCCAGAGCCAATAAAACAGAGAGCTGATCTCTGTAGGTTAGCAATACATTAAGAGTGATCAAGTGAGCTGACGATCATCACAGACAGCTTTGTCACTTTTTGCTGTCCTGACACTGAGCTGCCATTGTTTCCTCCACTATAGCCACAAAACAAATTGTGCCACTCAGGTTTTCTGCAGTGTTAATATATCCTTTACCTTTCTTTTATTTGGACTTTTTATCAAGGTATTGACAAAGTTTTATAGCTTTCAAGTCATTGTGACTTTTTGAGTAGCTTTTTTGGCCTTTGTCTGCCAAAGAAGATGGATGAAATGAAAATAGATGATAGAATGATATGGAGAAACAAAAGGAAATTCAGATAGTACACCAAGCAGGCAGGTGGGAAAGAGCGCTGATCAGTGTATCAGTAGCAATGCTTAAAAACACACAAGACAGGCTGAAAGACAAACAGACAAGCAGACAAACATTGCCGTAGGGTACGGTCATGCTGCTTTGCTCTGTAAATAGCACCTCTGTCTCTTTCCTGCCTCTGTCTAGACAAGAGAAGCGCAGACTGTTTTGTTGAAACGGTCATGACATTAGAAAACATTATGTAGAAAAGCAAAAATCAAATGTCGGGATGGCACATATAGTAAAGATTCCATGATTTGTACACATATGGGGTTATGAAAGTACCACAATAGCAACAGTAAATATTAATGTTTACCTGGACTAGATTTGTCATTAATTTGTCTGCAGTGGGATTATTCCTGATTAATTAGGATTAGTAACATAAACAAGAGCTGATATGAGACAGTAAATATGTATGCCGACATCCAGAGCCATAGATCTTGTGTTTAAACATATTTAAACAAAGATTAATTTAGGTCTGTTTTAACTGCTTTAACTTTGTACACGGAGCTGTTGCTATGGTGACAAGACGGTACCTAAAAATACACAAATAATATAACTGAATCAACCATTAAAGCAAACAAAAGAAAACCAGACTACACACAGGACACAAGAAGTTGGTAGCTCAGAAGTCAGAATGTTGGACTGTCATTGCTAGGTCAAAATTACATGGATGTAGGTCACCATGGATAATGCTAGATATCCAAATCTCTGCTCAATTGGGGTTTTTTTTTTAACATTGTCTCCAAAAAAAGACAAAAATACAAAAATATTTTATCTGTATCCACTATGAGCAACATTGGAAAGGGAAAACTCATTGAAATGATTTAAGGAAGAAATCTTTAGAGGAACTAGAGTCTTAGGGTAACCCATACTCAAATTAACAATTTGTCTGTCACTTCTAGAGGTTGTAAAGTAAATTTAAACTTGCGTAATTGCAAACATTAAATCTGTAAACTGTAGCAGACATTGAACCAAGGGTAAAATGACCAGGAATATGGTTCAGGGAGATCAGATGAACTAAAGAGACCTAGGACCTCATGTACAAAGACTTATGTGGAATTAATACTAAAGTGTAGAGTAGAGTGTAGGAATTCATAGCAAAATAAATGAGTGTCAATTCGGTGGGATGTAAAAAAAAAAAAAAAAAGGATGATAACTTGAGCTTAAAAAGAAATTATCTGACATAAAGGTGAACATTAAGCGAAGTACAGACGGTGGTACAGAGGTTAATGAACCTTTTGTGCAGAGAGTTGCCTCTATTGCAAGAAACATTTTATTTTCAGGAATAATATATGCTGCTTGGGTGGTGGTGGGGGGTGAGGGCGGCTGGATTTACTACATCACTGCGCCAAAGGTAATTAATTTCTCTTTTATTTGCTTTGGTAAGTATAGACTACTAGTCTTCATTTCATTTTCAAATGCATTCAGTGTCGTAGAACAAAAGTAGCTCAGAGATTTTACGGATCTATTGCATTTATAAAAATGTGTAAACACATTAATGAGAAAAGAATAAGAGAGTGACTGTAAGCAGTTAGCATATGTTTTTGAACTTAGATGGTACAATAGCAGGAATGCCCAGTGGCACAAACACACATCATTTCAGTTATGGGTTTTCAGCTGTCGCATTCCTTGTGTCAAACCACTCTTGAACAACAGACGGAGTCAGAAGTGTCTCGTCCAAAATTATGATCTCTGGTGAAAAGTACATTTTGCATTTACTTTGCAAATCTGGGTCCCAGAGTCTGGAGGAAGAGAGGAGAGGCACAGAATCCATGTTGATTGAGGTCCAGTGTAAAGCTTCCACAGTCAGTGATAATTTGGGGTGGCATGTCATCTGCTGCTGCTGCTGCTGCTGCTGTTGAAAAATCTATGAAGTATTGTGAAGAGGAAGATGCAATATGCCAGACCCAACAATGCAGAGCAGATGAAGGTCACTAACAGAGCAACCTGGGCTCTCGTAACACCTGAGCAGTGCTACAGACTGATCGACTCCATGCTACACCGTATTGCTGCAGTAATTCAGGCAAAAGGAGCCCCAATTAAGTATCGAGTGCTGGACATGTTCATTTTCATGTTCAAACTTTTCAGTTGCCCAAGATTTCTAATAATCCTTTCTTTGTATTGGTCTCAATTAATGTTCTAATTTTCTGAGATACTGAATTTGGGTTTTTTTATTATGTGTCACTTATAATCATCAAAATGAAAAGAAATTTTTATATTATTTGACCAACCCCTGTATTTAAGTATGTTAAAATTTCAGAAACGCATTCTGTATGTAAGTTCTACACAAACAGTAGGATTTATCAGACATGTTTGCATTCTTTTTTTCTTGTTGAAAAGGCAACTTAGCAACTTTAACTTTTCCTCCACAGCTCAAAATTACCTAAAAATTAAATTGATTTAACAATATTAACTGTATATCTCTGCATCGAATTATAGTTTCCGTAAATATTTAAGTTATTCATGAACAAGCATATGACCATAAACCTTTTATCCACAATAAATTTGGTTACTAATTGGAAATTTGCTGCTTCTGTGTTTTTTTTTTTTTTTTTTAAGGATTGCTCTTTAAATCGCTGTTGAACAACGGCAAATGGAAGTAAATTCAGATGACCTACATAGCTAGTCACTCAACTGTGTGCTAATGACAAAGCTACGTAGACAGTAGCAGCAAAGAGTAAAAACAAGCCTAGACCTGGGCTAATCGTTCTTATCTGTTAGGCACGCTTATCTCAAATGACTCATAAAAGTGCTTTGTTGTCTGCTGGGGCAGGAGAGGGAGGAGGGCAACACTATGATCATGCTGGTGCGGTCTGGGTATTCCAACAAATGAAATTACTCAGCGGTTTTAGGCAGCAAGTAGATGTTCTCTCTATGACTGTGCAGAATGCATACCTTTCCTGTGTCTTAAAGGTGGCAGGTCTATAGGAGTTGTACTCCTGGTTTCAAATCAACTACACTACAGGAACACTACAGGAACCATACTAAACAAAAGGAACATACAGGAACTGGTTGCTATAGTCCGTTTACAAGGGACTGTACAGACAGGGAAAGAAATGGTCAACTTCTCACAATACTCAAAAAGATATGTCTTTTAAATGCCTCTAAGCGGTTCAGACATAAGGATGGGCCCTGATGTTACCTCTCACCTTATTTAGAACAAAACCAGAGCTGGTTTTCTGCACGAACACACCCATGTTGACTCAAAGTGCTGGTCATTAAAGCATTGTTTGGATCTGCTGTGTTTAAGCAGAAAAACAAGTACTACTTCCATACCTACAAGTCAATGGCCTTTAGAGTAACCTGTTTAGCAGGTGCACTCCTAAGTGGGGGAATTTCGAATGGTTCTAAAGCCCATGTACTTTGAGGGCGCCCAGAGGTAACCGCGTGGAATGCGTGTGGTAGGGGGCCATAACCCCATATTCTTTCATAATTTCCAAAACCGCTAACAGTGTAATGTTAGAATATTCAGTAGTACATTAAACCTTGTTCTTGAGAAATATTCAACATGGTGATTCAACATAGATAAAGGTTTAATTGAGTTTTAATTAAGATTGCTGAGCAAAGGAAAACGTGACCTTCCTGTATACAGAACAGACACCTAGTTCCAGCACGCCACTATTTATATTAATAGGCAGCACATTATCGTCTATGAGCTTTAAAGCTTACTGAATACTGCTCTCAACCATATATTTTTTTCTCTTGCTCAGAGTGCAAGTTCCTGTGCACCAATGGCCGCTGCTTGGACCTCAGTTCGCTGGTGTGTGATCAGCTCAACCACTGTGGAGACAATAGTGATGAGGAAAACTGCCCTGTTTCCACGCAGCACCCTTCTCCCGCCCTGTTCTACTGTGAGTGTTTTATTTTTACTGGAATGAACACGACATGACTCTGTGTCTGTTATTAGCTTTGAGGGTGTTACTAGTAGCCTTGTAGATCAAACCCAAACCCTCAGGTTATTGGATAAAAAACCCTTTATAACAAAAACTATAAGATGAGGAATTTAGAAGGGTTATATCTGTCTGGGGGAAGTAGTAGCTCATAGTTATGGTGTTTAGACTGCTAACTGGAAGATTGTGGGTTTGATTCCCAGCATTACTAAGTTACCAACGCTGCATGTCCTGAGCATGGCCCTTAAGTAACTGTCTTTTCTTAATAAATAAATTGTATGCATATCTACAAACATGGACGGATGGGTGGTAGGCTAGCGGGCTCAATGGTTGTGTGGATACATACATGTTTTTTTTTTTATTCTATAATCATTTTATTTATTAATAGTTCTATCTATCATTTCATCTATAATCATTATTTATATAAATGTTGGGTTAGTTTTGTTATCCCCAATTAATAACATTTTGCATGAATATCCAACTTTTACTGCTACATTTTGAGCTACAATTCTAAGCTTTAAGTCATGAGCTCCTGGGCTCCTGTTCTGTTGAAAGACTTTAGACGTTGAATAACTGATTATAAGCATTATCTAGCCATGCAGAGTCTGGGGGCCAAATACTAATAAAAAATTATAATAACGTTGTTTTATTTATTGAGGAACTTTATAAAACGTTGTGATGAATGGCAGTGTTCATTGAGTCTCTCCTCTTATCTTTAATTTAGGGATGGAAAAAGACTAGTGTGCATTTTAAAACTCCGCTCTCTTTTGATGTGCACTAGCTTTTTGTTGTTTCTTTCAGTACGGACACGAAGAGAATCGAAAGGAGAGTGTCGAAAGGGGGGGGGGGGGGAATTCAACTCTCCTATCTAGCCACTAGAGGGACATGGCATAAAATAAGCGCAGACATGTTTAAAGTTACTCAAGCTGATTTTACAACCCATTTGTCGTGAGGAATACTACAGGTACTAATTAGCCAAGACGGAGGCTGTGCTTTTATCTTTTTTTTTTTTGTATGTGACCGAGATTATTGTCCCTCTGCAAAAATGAGCTGGAGACCTTGATAGAAAAATAAATGTAAAAGTCAAAGAAAAAAATGCTTAAGCGATGAGAAACTTGGCTAATTGTCTGACATGCCTTTTTATAAAGGGAAAATTGCAGAGATTAAAGTCTACACAAATGAACTCCCATATTATGCTGCATCTGCTAGAGGAGAGGATGTTGTATATAATTGCTGGGGAAACATGGACAAAATGATTATGCCTATAGGAAAATATTTAACACTGAGACGAATGAATCCACCTAAATTGATTAAAAAAAGTTGCAGTCTTCTGTCTGACTTCAGCAGCCATGAAAAGAGATATGAAAACGAAAACCTGATCAAGTCACCATACAAAATATTGCCAATTTAATATAATGGAAAATACATTTTAAACCTAATTGGTTGTCATTTTATTTGTACGCTGACTATAATGGAAAGCTTTCTTTAGTAGATCGATCATAACGGTCTGTAACAGAAAATATCTTTTTATGTGAAAGTAGTGAATAAAACTATTTTGGTCTGCTTTAAGTCTTATTCACTCCTTTACATCATTTACAAATCATTAAAGTTTATTTGTATTTAAGGCGTTTTGGCAGACGTCCTTATCCAGACTGCCTTACATTTATCTTATTTATACAACTGAGAAATTGAAACTTAAGGGCCTTGCTTACGGGCCCAACAGTGGCAAATTTGTGGTGCTGGGAATCGAACCATGATCTTCCAATTAGCAGTCCTTTTAACCTCTGTATTACTACTCCCACCCAATCTTTACCATTATATTTGATATAAGCCAGATGAATCTGGTGCAATTTGAGTCCCAGAACCTGGTCACATTAACCTTATTCAAATTATTGTTGTCTGTTCGTGACCTACGTATCCAAAGCTCAGAAGTTAGTAGCATGGTATAATTTGTATAACAGTGGCCAAACTGTCTGTTGCGCTCTGTATTCCCTCCTGACAGGGCTTAACTCAAATCTACATATCTGCTGGAAGTGTGGATGAAGTGTGCTGCATTGCATCATGACTGTATGTATGTCCACTAAAAGGTTAATGAGCCTGAACGTTCTTTTCGGATCAAACGGTGGGGCTGTCTACAGCTGCCTCGTGTATTATCCGGTCTGGCTCTCAAGGCAGTGAAGCGTAAAGTGAGTTTGTTCAACTGTCTAAGTTGAAAGGAGTGCTAGGAGATGGCCATGTGCCTCCACTGGGCTAGAGTCAGCCGTGGCTTTAAACACAGAGGACCCCAGTTCTAGAGGGCCACCATGGGTAAAGAGACCTTTTTCACCTCTGCATGTCCAGACAGGGTTGTTTCGGTGTAGGGCTTCTCTTTAGGGGTCTTTGGAAGACCTTGTGGGCTTTAGAGGGGGAACTGATGGAGGGCTTGATGATTGTGCCCCCTCCATGATCCATGCTGAGCTACAGGCTAGTGGGTATTCATATGCAGATACAAGCTTCTGTTGTTCTATCTTGCACTGCTTTCACATCACTCCTTTTGTGCATGTGATTTAAGGGATTATTTTAAGTAGACTGTCCAAGTGGCATTGAATAAACATGACAGCATTTTTTTATCTTTTGCAAGCAGGGAATGAGACGCTGATCCCGGGTCAGTGTTAAAAAGCCATGTCATTCCTTCCTGGAGAAATCTTTAGAACCTTGTTCCTCAGAAGTGGCCTGAGAGTGGCACACTTTGAAGCATGTTTTAATAGCTCTCCAGGGTGGTTGTGAATAAAAGCAAAGGGCCTTGTTCCACTAGAGCTGGCCAGCTAGTTAAAACCAAAGGCAGCTGGACACACTTAAAGCTCAGTACCAGCGGCTCTGCACCAGTGTCTTCTCTGATGTCTTTTGACAAAACTGACCAGGCCACCTTCCTACTTCTTTACTTCCACTCCAATATTCACTCTTCTACAAATTGCAGGTAAAGTTTATCTGTGGTAGGTTAAACAAAGGACAAGACATTATACAACATTTAAGCAAATGCCTACAAATCTGCTGTGCTGAGTTATTCTTTTTGAACATGAGTATGGCAGCTGTTTTCCAACATTTCTGACTGCTCACGAACGCCATTCATCGGCCCATTGTGTTTGGAAAGCACCACCACTGTGCCGTTGCCAAAGAAAACTTAAGATGACTACCAACTGCTGGCACTCACTTTTGTGGCGATGCAGTATTTGAATGGCACACATCAATGGAACCGTGGCTGATTTCTTTGCCCTCATGCCCAAGAGGATCATTATGAAGTAGAGACACTCAAATACTCTTTACACTGGCCTTCCTTGGAAGAAATTGCATTACAATTATTCCCAGTAAGCTGGTCAATAGAACCTGAGAACTGGATGTATGCAGTTTCATCTTTAAGTTGATTCTGGATCTCCTAACAGGGAGGCCACAAGTGTTGAGAAATAAAACCTCATTCCTGATCCCCGACTCTTGCATCATCTAGGAGTGCTACCCTGACCATGCCGACTGTCACTGCTAAACACTTCCAAAGTTACTGTCACATGACACAAATTACAAATAATTTCAGTGGTTATTAAGCACTTCATCGAAAAGAGTGGTTGTAACAGCAACCTAGAATTAAAGGTTGTCTGTAACAACCCGGATTTACAATTGCCTAATCACAAGCTGAATTACAAGTGTTTTTTTTATACAGCAATTTTCAACATTAATGAAAACTAGTCTTTAAATATTTCATATTTTGTCTCGGCCCTCTAAAGATGAACTGGGTTCTCTCTTTTGAAATCGAACGCATTGTCCTAATATAAATGAATCCAACTTGCTACTGTATCTAATGCCATTTGACAGAAGGTACCGGTGAACCGGTGCCACCACCGAATTATGCAATGGTTTCCTGGGGTAGTTATTAAACACACTGTCCTTCCTGTGGCCACCTCTACTGGTTTTGCAATCACTTGCCAACAACCATAATGCCACTCTAGGGAGTTTTTCCTTGCCACTGTCGCCTCGGCTTGCTCATCAGGGACAAACTCATCATTCATCTGTTTATCATTCATTCTGTAAAGCTGCAATAACTATAACTATTGTAAAAAGCGCTATACAAATAAAATTGAATTGAATTGAATTTGGACTAATGGGAACTTGTCCCAATTCTCTTCTCAATACCAGTCTAGATTATGAAGACGTTTGCTTTGCAGTTACACTTTTGTCTTTTAGTCACCAGTTTACTGAGTGTACCTTCCACCTTTAGCATATAGATGGAAAATTTAAATACTTTGGTTTAGCCTGGTTTTCTTTACACACCTTAAAGCCTATAAATCAGTGCAAACCGAACGATTTCCGTTACAAAACCTATTAACTCAACAGTGATTTTCCTTTTTTCTCCTGTGCATGTTTTATCTCTCCTGCCATGACATTTTTTTCTGGATTTAAAGATTAATTCCTTAAATTAGGTGTACTAAAGAAAATTTAATAAAAATAAAAAACAAAACAAAAAAAAAAAACAAGGTTTAAGCCATTTCTGGATTTGAGATTCATCCAGATTGAGATTCAATTCAGGATTGAGAACATCAGAATCATTATTTACACTTGGATTTGCTGTACTCTGAAAATCCACTTTGCACATGATTTGAGTTTGTTAATAATTTGTTATATAAGTGTAGCTACTGTAGGTGGTCCCTAAAAGTCTCGTTTGCAATTTCTGCACTTTTCCTCAGGTCTCGCTTCTTCTCCAATTTTCTTGATTCTCTACCATTTTAAGCCAGGTTGCTTAGCGGTCAAAGGTCATACAGGTCATGTTCAATGTGAAGAGCACCGCCTTTAGTTTGTTTGAGTTTGGGATTTCCATGCGTAATCCTTATTATCTCGCCCTAATCTGATTCCAATGCATTCTCATGCTAACGCACTCATCGCCAAACCGACGTCATCTCCTCTCTATGCAGCAGCATTACTCTGCGAAAGGCAAAGTCAGGCACGAAGGCATTGAGGCTGCTCAAGAAGAAGAAGAAGAAGAAGAAGAAGTGGCTGATGGGGTTGTTTTGCTCCTTGAAATGCCGCACTGGAAAGACTGGCAGCTGAATGCAAGCAAAAATGCCCTTTGAGAGCCTTTTTCTGTGACTTGTGAAAAATGACGAAGCTTGAATGAGTCACTTGTTTTGTCACTTTTCATGTACGTTACATGTTTTGGGCACTGTTTAAAGTGCATTCTTGTGATCTCCTTGAATGTCTTTATTGGCTGCCGGCCCTTTGATGTTCAGGAGAAGAGAAAAGTAAAGTAAAAGTAATTCAGCTTTTCGAAGATGGCTGATGACTTGTTGTGGCTTATTGAAAGCTTTTCAGGTTGGAACATTACTCATTTCCATAACAACTAGCCAACTGAAAACGAAGCCTGCTAGTACATTGATCTGTTCTAGTGACCTTGACTAGCTACTTCTCTGCGGATTTAATTTAATTTTGTGTGATCGTGCTAAAAGTGGCCTTGTGATCTGTATTACTGTGTTAAAACGACTGTGTTACTACCAGTAAAATGCTCTCAAACAAATCTAGAGAAATTTAAAGGCTTCTTTATACATACATACATACATACATACATACATACATACATATGTACAAAGATTTGCTCAGCATATTAAATTTGATTAGACTTAAAGAATTGGGTTAGTTTATCTTTATTTATCTCTGTCTGCATTCCTATAATCCTCCAATGGCCTCCATTTCGGTTTGTGGCTGCTGTATTTGTTTTAACTTATTTCTAGATGTGCGTGCGTGCGTGTGTGTGCGCACATGGATCCTGGTATTAATCCAAATGCTGACATGCACATTGCTCACCTCAAATTGTGATAATCATAACGCCTCTTTTCCGGGTACTCTGGTTTCCTCCCACAGTCCAAAAACATGTACATTAGGTTGATTTGGTGATTATAAATTGCCTAAGTGAGGGAGGGAGGGAGGGAGGGAGGGGGGGAGTGTATAGTTGTTCATCTATGTGTGGCCCCAGCGATGGACTGGCGACCTGTCCACGGTGTACTCATGCTCCAGCAGACTCTGGAAACGAGCAGGCTAGACGTTGAATGAATAAAAAATGAGAAACATCTTTTCTGTACATCTTCTGGACAAGCTTTTTAGATTTTAAAAGTATTAAACATCCCCAGCTAGCATAGCGAAGGGGTGTGTGTGTGTGTGTGTGTGTGTGTGTGTGTGTGTGTGTGTGTGTGTGTGTGTGTGTGTGTGTGTGTGTG
>JAOTRA010000035.1:11862683-11875380 GCA_026260255.1 Pseudolaguvia tuberculata | reverse complement strand
TGTGTGTGTGTGTGTGTGTGTGTGTGTGTGTGTGTGTGTGTGTGTGTGTGTGTGTGTGTGTGTGTGTGTGTTGTCAAGCTCAAATTGATTGTCAGTGAGCTTAATAGAACGCACCCACTTTATGCTGATGGTACCAGTAGTCTGCGCGCTGGTGTTAAGCTGGATGTATATATAGTCTAGAAATAATATAGGGGTTTGATAGATTTCCTTACTTATTCGTTTCTTCTGCCACATTAATTTTCTTTCCTCTGCGAAGCTGTATATTTAAATTACACTGGTAACACTGAGACTCTGAACCCTTCCTCTCTTGTTTACAGGTGATGTATGCTCCTCATCCTCGTGATCGCTTCAGCACACCCTCATTCTTGCAGCGAGATCGTTTCAGCCGTTTCCAGCCTACTTACCCTCTTCTGCAGCAGCACATCGACCTGCCACCAACCATCGCACTTTCAGATGGAGAGGAACCACCACCTTACCAGGGCCCGTGTCCTCTGCAGCTGCGCAACCCTGAGCAACAGCTTGAGCTGAACCGTGAGTCGGTGCGAGCGCCACCCAATCGCACAGTCTTTGACAGTGATCTGATGGACAGCCATGGCCCGTGTCCACCTAGCACCAACACAGGCATCAGTGCTGCCAACTGGAGTACCCACGGACGCATGGAGGGTCCTCCACCTGCCTACAGCGAGGTCATGAACCACTACCCAGGCACGACATTTTACCTTCACCAGCACAGCAATAACCAGTCCTCCTCCGTGCCAACTGTGCCCGGTGCCAGGACGCGCCAGGGCAGCACAGAAAGCACAACAGTCCTAAGCAAAGCCAAGGGCGTGCAAAGAGGGGAGCTAGTTTAAGATCTGCTCTCGTACTCTGTCATTTTACTGGCTACAAAAGGGGTGTGGTCACTCACGGGACACTCCCATGCACAACATACCACACATCTGTCTTCACTACAAAAGCAAAACCACATTACAAGAAGGAACCAAGCAGAGCAAAGCTTACAAAAGAACTGCTCTAATGAAAAGACACAGCAAAGCTTTGTAGCGCTATTTTGTACTTGTGTATTACAATGTGTATTATATTCAAATGGGAGAGGATGATGATGATGATGATGATGACGATATTAGCACATAAGCTCCCCCCCCTTTTTTTTTTGGTCATGTGCTCTAAAAAGGACAAGATCTGCAAGTTTAGGACAAGAAGTAAGTTTTATAAGACAAATGGCCACAGATAATTTAGCTTAAACAAAAAATCCAACTCCTAGTGCCAAGGTTTTTATGTGGAGGTGGCATGAGTGTCACCACTCGCAATCATACATCGAAATTAAAACACGCAAAAGTTGCACTATCTTACTCATGGGAAAGAGAGAAGGAGAAATGCAGCGCACTTAAGAAAACTCTAAAGTTGGTGATGGGTAGAAACAAGTGAGTTGTGTTTCTCTGCACAGTTGTTCCAGCCTGAAGTTAGTCCTCTTCCTCCTCCTCCTCACAGTCTTTCAGACACCGCAACACTTCTTGAGGTCAAATTGTAATCGCGGAATGTTATTTTTCATGCAGAAATGTTAGAAATGAATTCCTTTTTTATGATGAGTGTATTTTTTCCCCAGCATGGTGCGGTCCGAAAGATGCTTTTATCATGGATCAGTGTTAAAATCATTTCATTTTATTATTTTTTTTTTAAACCCCACTTGGTGAGCGACAATATTATCTACTCATTTATGAACTGCAATTAAGGCTGTAATACACTTGGCCCATGACAAAAAACTCAACGGCATTTGTTTTCTATCCAACCGGTTTCTAGATGTGAGCGAGGTGTGCAGCATGGATGGAAGCTTCCCTTGGATTTTCCTTACTTGAAACAGCTAATGCTGCCCATTCATTCACTCTTTCACCTTTCAGGCTCATTCTCTCCACTAATCCCTGTCTGTACAATGTCTGGATGGATGAATGAATGGATGGATGGATGGATGATGTGATAGTAACCAGAGTGAGCAAAAACAAACATGCATACAAACATAGCCTGCATCGCTGTGTTGTGTCCATCTCTAAGGATGGTTCGATAATCCCATCCAATGACACGCTGAAGCTAAGGGCTAAAGTAAGGGATGTTCACTGTAATAACTGGTTAAATTAGCCTTCCTTTGATTGGGTTGCCTTTTCCTCTTGCACAGTTTTCAGACCCAACTGATTTGTCCTTCTTTGTGTTGGCACCAGGTCGGCATGTATGGTTTCAGTCACCCTGCACGAAAAATGACCCAAACTAGGTAGTTTAAGACATCGAAGAATACATGCGCTCATTTCTCAGCTAGAGTCTTCTCTCTAATATACAACTGGGTTCTAATTTCCAAAGCATTGTGGCTGTTGGACATACAGATCCAAACCATGGTGCTTTTTTACATTCATCTTGTAGAAGTTTACAGTGTAAGCAGACTTTGCTGTTCTCTGAAACGATCAGGGCAGTTGACAAGTCGTGTGTGGAGGTTAGTTTGCCAACCAAAAGCTCTGCGGTGTTCACTTTTAACCAGGATGCAAAGGAAGTTTTGCCTCGTAGTGCAGAATCCATCCCTTTAATGTCGCCACTAAAGACACCCCCCTTTTTTAGGGTTTTTGTTTATTTGGGGCACAAAACACAGATAAACATGTTTCATTTCATGAACAACACCTGACTCCTGCTTTTCAGTTGCCCTGACGTGACGTGACTTTGTAGAATAGTTTGTCCGGTTAGATTACTAAACTTGATGTCTCAATCTGGCTCCTAACCTTAAGCCTTAACTGCCTAGAAATATACTTGAAAGATAATGAGACTGACCAAACCCTTGCCCAGACTAAACGCGCGCGCGCGCGCGCGCGCGTGTGTGTGTGGTGAGAGAGAGAGAGAGAGAGAGAAAAAGCCAGCTCCTTTAGCATGCATGTTCAGGGCTGGTTCCCTGATCAGTTAGTGAGGATGGACATACACTAGTTTGCTCTGAATGACTGTTGTGTGTATTTAGTCTAGGTCTCGGTCTAATCGGTGTCTATCAGTGTTGAGGGAACGTGAAGGATTTGTGTGATGAAGCTTTTACATAAACAGAACCGATGTCTGCACACTTCATTACCCAGATGTTGTTTTGGGCACAAATTAAAACTAGCCAAGGATCAAATGCGCCAATAACACGACTCGCTCTATTTTACTCACAGTCTAGATTTAATCTGCACCTGGAGACCTGAACCTCCACAAAAAAGACCACAAAATCCTAAACGTCTAATAAAGCAACGCCAGGTTGTGATGAATTTGGCCAGTAGCGCCATCACCTGACTGGGATACCAAAAATATTCTGGTCAGTTTTCTCCCTTCAATTACTCTTCCAAAGAGCTTTCAGAGCTTATTCTTCATCTGCGCTGTGTAATGCTGCTGCTGCCGCCGCCGCCGCTGATGCTGCTGCTGCTGCCACCAATAGACTGCAGTCTTGCCCACATTTGTGTCCCATATTACCGCCATCATTTCACCGTCTCCAATCAACGTTTCCCGCCTCGCTTCGTCAGAACATCGTCCTTGCTACAACCAAGTGCTTGTTTCTGGTGTGTGTGTGCGCGCGCGCGCGTGTGTATGATGTGAGCTAACTCGGTGCCTAATGTTCACGTAGGAACCCACTTGCACTCTCTAAGCTCCCACCTTCGGTGTGCCTCACTTCCAGCGGTGCTTTTGTTTTCTTTAGTCTGTCCGTTTCTTTTTCCGTTTAATTGTCTCTCTCTCTCTCTCTCTTTCACTCTCCTTATTTTCTTTTGTACGGTGCTGTAAATAACTTGAATATGTTATGCACACATATCCTACCCAATGGGTAGAAACCACAAAAGATATTGTTAATAGTGTAAATTAATGTATAGATGGTATAAAAATTTAACACAGTGGTATCAGGTCTGTAAACGCCTACAGTCAAATGTTTCTCTTTTTTTAAACAAGGAGCTTTGCAAATGATACTTAAATATAAATTACAGAATGATTACAAAATGCTACTTATTTTTCTTAAGGATAATAATAATATTAAGCGTATGAATGGCTGTTGGTTATTCTAGGACAAGAGAGTTGCTTAAACTAGATTATCGTTTGTTTTGGGGGGGGGGGAGGTTGTCCTGCTCTATATAACATGTACAACTTGCTAATCTAATGTTCTGGAACCCCTACCACTCTACCCTACAGCACCTCACACACATGCACACACCCTGATGGAGGCCAGCAAACTGAAACACAAACATTGCCTTTACATTGTTTATATAGATTTGGTTTCATCCCATCATTCGGCAGCCAGAGAAAGTGACCGAGGTCACGTCACTGATGAAATGGATGTGCGTCACATCTGTCCAACTCAATCCAACTGGTGGTATAGGACATGGACATGTTTTACATTACATACGAACAAGAGCCGTTTACCAAAACCGGCAGCAATCATTTGAGCAGCGCACTCTCGGGAATGTTGGGAACTTTTTGTTCTTTCAATCCATCGCTCACTCTCCAGCTTTTCTTTAGAGATTGCCTAATATTCCATATTTAATTAAGGTACTCTGTAACCACGTAATAGCCAATTGTAGGTTTTTATAAAACGCCAATGCTTGCAGCCTTTCTAATCTCTCCACATGGACACTTCTACCAGGCTACCAGAGTTCCTGCTTATTTATTTCACATACATCCTGTGTACGCCGAATGAAAAAATGGGGATTGTTTCAATCACAATTACTAGAGCGTATCTACATGAGCAGAGCTAAAGATGGACAGTATCATCAGTTCACTGCTCCATATGACGGGAAGCGTCGGAAGGTTTGTGTTTATGTCGAAATAAAACATGCAGTAACTCAATGCCCCCCCCGAGTTTATTTCCTTAAAGCATCAGATGCCTGTGCAGCACCACCGCTCTTATCCGTAGCTCTTCTGCATGTCAGCTCCTAAATCCTGGACCGCTTCAGTCACGGACTTTGGATGGTTTTTAGTTTTATCTGACTAAACATGTACCCCAGCATTGTGTGTGTGTGTGTTTATATGCATTAGCGTGCACTTGTATTACCGCATACCAGGACACGCCTATGTTTATAGACACGTTAAATATGTGTATTTTTGCCTCTTTTTATTTAAGCAATTGTGATGTAATAGGTTCTAGGCCTAAGGTCTGTTTTTGCAATACTTTTTCACAAAAAAAAGTCCAAAATAGTAAAAAAATGTTGCTCTAAATGCTGTTGTAGTCAAAGATTTTATGCTTGTGCTGCTGTGGTCAAACTACAGCCAAACCATTAAAATGTAAAACATACGATTGAATTAGTTTTTCTTGCTGTTGTTTATCCTGTGAATTTTCTCTATTTCTCTCTGTCCAATTTGTCTGCGACACAAAGGAACTTATTAGAAGACAGTTTATCGGAAAAAAAACAAAAACAAATAAAACCCAGTGAAATTGACGAGTACAGGAGCTTCCGGTTTCCTCCCCGGCTCTTATAATTACAGCTGTGAAACGAATCATTAAAGCTCTCGATTGGCTCTTTGTGCAGAAATACATTCCCACTCTATTCCTTTCACGCTATTGTCACTTTTCCCAGCTTTTAACAATCAACCGTATTGTGGAGATTAGAACACTACATTGGCTACAGAAAGTCAAACCAGGGCATCGGCTGTTTCAGCTAATGGTTACTATTAAATACCCAATATTAGCGGAGGCATATAAAACACACCTGCCCTGCTCGGATTCAGATGAGCTGTTTTGTTTTGTTTTCAAGTCTCCGTGTAGACACGAGTGTTTCATTAGAAATGGGGTGTGTGGGGGGGGGGGGGGGGGGGGAGACGTAAACAGACCTCCTTTGATGAGCCGGATGAAAAGGACCTGTGGTAACTGAAGGGAAAAGGTGGCTTTGCCATGCGAGCCGGATTAAAAATATGCTGTAAACAAGGATCTGCACACCATGTGAGGGGTTTCCTCCTAATATAGTGCAGAGTTAGAAAGAT
Organism: Pseudolaguvia tuberculata; assembly: GCA_026260255.1. Lineage (NCBI taxonomy): Eukaryota > Metazoa > Chordata > Actinopteri > Siluriformes > Sisoridae > Pseudolaguvia > Pseudolaguvia tuberculata. Next base: position 11,869,422 of record JAOTRA010000035.1, on the reverse strand, counting down.
GAAGAAACGGGCTGCATGAGACGAGTTTGTTTGCTTAAACATCACACAGATCCTTAAGTGATCTTTATCTGCTCCGAATGATTGCTTTTCAGTTTGTCGTTTTAGAGAGTTGATATGGGGGAAGTGCTTTAGATTCTCACTCTGGGAGTTTACGGATCTGATTCAAATTCCATCCCGAAGCCAATGCAATGACTCCTGATACACATAAATGGTTTTCTAAAGAAAAAAGCTTTTTCCTGCTTGCTAGCTAAAGCAGTAATCAGTAAACCAAATAAACTCAAATCCTCATAAATTCCTCGACATTTTATATCAAATATCGACGCTCAAAAAAAAAAAAAAGGTTCTAGATGAACCGCTCTAATCAGAAGAACCGATGAAACCATTGGACTGGAAAAGACAGGTGTGGAATAAGCGATTAAGAATAAAGGTCCTTGATTACATAGCCGACCAGATGCAAAATATATACGAAAGGTAAAAAAAACAAAGGATGAGGAGGAAAACGACGATTTACTAGATGAACTTTGGTATGTGAATTCATGAGCCTCTGGATGTAGATGCAGATCTCCCATTTTCTTAAATCTGTTGCTTCTTTGATTTGCATCGACACCAACAGAAACGAGCACTACTCTGCTGTGTACAGGTTCCTGGTGTCGCCACATGACTTTAGCTAATCAATGAGGATTCCAATCACTCGAATCGGATCTAATTGGACAGAGTGTTTGCATGGAAACACATACTGGTTAGAAAGTTCAACTAGGAAATCTGCCATTTCCTGTTAATCCCTTTTCTTGCGTAGAGACACTTTGTCTTTGGTCTCTTGCAGCTTTTCAGCCAGTCTGTCTTTCGTCTCCTCCATTTTCTCAGCAAAGCGCTCTTTAGTCTCCCCCATACGTTCTGACAGCAGCTCTTTAGTTTCCTCCATTTTTTCAGAAAACCGCTCTTTGGTCTCTTCCATCTTCCCAGAGATTCTCTCTTTGGTCTCTTCCATTTTGTCCTGCAGGTACTCGGAGACTGGAGGAGGGGTGGATAAGTAGCCATGTTTGCGGAGGTACTTTACAGAAAGGGATGTACCACCCAGAGTCACTGTATACCTGGCTGGTGTTGCGAGCTGTTTATGACAAACACTCATTAGTAAAAATGGAAACCTTTCACATTTGCCATGTTTTATGAGTTAGAATAGCCGGAGCTGATACCTTATACATTGCGTAGGCCGTTAGCGCATATCCACCCTGAGAGTCCCGCAAAAGGCTCACCAGCTTGTCTGGTAAACCAATGTACTCCAAAAACGGCACCAGGTTCACACCTCTAGCAAAAAAAAACAAGCAATGCAAAAAATATTTTGGCAATGATGCAACTTTAAATACAGATTTATGTGTTTCGGTCATTTAAAATATATTTTTCCATATTAAATACATTTTTTTTTATTTCTTCCAGTACAAAATGTATAGCTGCACTAAGAGAACAATTTATAAACAACTGAACAATTCTAAAATAACGTCATCTTCACTGCTCAACAGTTTTTTGTCCTGTCTATACCAGGTCCACCTACCAGTCCACCTTTTCCACAAAATAACTAAGGCAGTTCAACAGGAACCATTATTTAGCAGATCAAAATGAGAGAACACTTTCAGATACCTCCCAGTTATTGGTGTTAATCTGGCCCCTGGTGCTAATTTCCTCGATTATCTGTCAACCCCTATTTAACTGGTAGCCTAATTTCCAATTTCGCTGACTCTGCAAGATGGTGGGCCGCTCTAAAGTGACTGAAAGCCTCCAGCAGCAGGTTGTCCAGATGAAGGCCAAAGGGATGAACCTATCGACCATAGCAAGACAAGTTGGTCAATCCAAATCTGTGATTTCAAGAATATTGAATCTTTACAACATCACAAACTCATTCAAGTTCCTCCAGAAGACTGGTCATCCACAGAAAACAAATACAAGAGAGGACAGGATACTGTGGAGGATCTCAATGGGCAATTGTTTCCACACAGCAGCTGGAATTGCTCACCAGTTCAGCACTGAACAGGGTAAGGATTTGTCTCGTCATACAGGATTTAAGAGCATTTGGACTGAAAGCCCACTCTGCAGTGAGCAAACCTCTCACTTGCTTTGCTGAGGAGCATGTTGTTTAGACAGAGGAGAACTGGTCCAAAGTTCAATTTAGTGATGAAAGCAAGTTATTTATTTGGGTCTGATGGGAAACATTATGTTTGGCTACTAACTGGAGAAAGACTGAACCCAAAGTGTGTAAAGAAGTGAGGAAGTGTCATGGTTTGGGGCATCTTTTCTGCAGCATCACCTGCCCTGATCTCAATCCAATAGAGAACCTCTAAATTTTCTTGGCAACAAAGTTATGGCCAAGAAACCCACTACAGTCACCGAACTGAGGAGGAGACTGGACGAAGAGTAGACCAAAAATCACACCAGAGCAGTGTGAGAGACTAGTGCTGTCCTGTGGTCGCAGATGAGCTGAAGTCATTCAGAGCAGAGGCCTGTACACTTCCTACTAATTGCTGACTGTTGTAACCTTCAGAAAATGTTGTTGTAATCTTTAGCCATGCTACAGTCATTGTTGTTCTCTAATTTTGATCAGTGTGTTCTCTGCAAAATGTTTTTTGTTGAACTGCCTTAGTTATTTTGTGGAAAAGGTGGACTGGTAGGTGGACCTGGTATAGACAGGACAAAAACTCAACTGTTGCGCAGTGAAGATGACATTATTTCAGAATTGTTTATAAATTGTTCTCCAGTGTACATTAACCTTTGTTCCCAATCTGTCACAAAACATTTGGTAGCATACTATTGCCCAGGATGCCTATATATTCAGTCATTCATCTTCCAACCAACCTTTTCCCCAATTTCCAGGGCAACGTGGGTTTGCTGGAGCCCATCTCAGTGCACAGAGTGGGGGTATCCCCTGGACACCTACACATTCATATTCACTCATAAGGACAATTTAGTAATCACCAATCAACCTAATGTACATGTTTTTGGACTGTGGGAGGAAACCGGAGTACCCGGAGAAAACCCTCACAAGCGCAGGGAGAACATGCAAACCTGCAGACCTGGTTAAGGCGAACATGCTAAATACTACGCCACCACTTAGCCCCTGCCTGTACCTTATGCATTACAATGTCCCTTCAGTAGAACGAACAAGCCAAACACTTCCAGCAGGACAATGTCCTTGTGCACAAAGCCCCTGAACTCCAGAAATGAATGTTGTATTCTGGTTCATGTAAAAAAAAAAATCTTGTCTCCTGTATATTGCCCTGATCTTAACGCCACTGAAAACTTTTGTAATGAACAGTCCTCTTCAGCTAATTTTAGTGGATGACAAATACACTTGTTATACAACTCAATGCTGTTATGGCTGAAAATTATAACTTTTTCTCCATATCATGTTCATCTGCTGGAGCTTATCCCAGCACAAAGGGTGAAAAGCAGGGGTACACTTTGGGCAGGTGGCCAGTCCAGGGTCAAACACACACACACACACACACACACACACACACACACCTATGGGCAATTTAGAATCACAAAACAACCTAATGTACATATTTTTGGATTGTGGGTGAAAACCCGAGTACCCAGAGAAAACCCACGCAAGCACAGGTATAAGCAAACAAAATGGTTCTTGATGAATTAAAAAATAGAATAGCCAACATTTGTTTATGCGTTTGTAAAACCTGGCACAAATGGGCAGCACATTAAAATAAAACCTGTAAAAAAGCGTTAATCAGGTGGTAGACAGTGTGCTACCAATACAGATACATTCTATTCATTCATTCATTCATTCATTCATTCTCTGCCAAATTTGCACATCACTTGCACAGATGTAACACACACTTGCACATTTATTTATTTGACCTACTCTTATTCACATGCCCTTTATTTCTTCCTTTTTTTACTTTTTAATTTTTCTGCTACTCCACTTTTGTCATTCGATGTGGACAGCAAAGTAAGAATTTCATTGTACAGGGAAACCGGTTTCCTTTACAGCGCACAAGACAATAAACACTTTGAACTTGAACTAACCAATCAAAATAGATCATTCACCAGCGTTAGGCTCAAAGTAGGATATGTAAGCAAAGAACAAAAAGATCACCACATGACAGTGGGCAAACTAGCATCTCCCTAACCTTTATTCTGGTGGTTCATTAGCTAGAGTAAAAAACAAACATTGCAAAAAGATCTGAATGACCATTTTAGAGAAAAAGATAGGCACTTACTTCATGGCAGCGTAATAAAAGGTTCCGAACCAGACAGTGGAAGTGAGGAGATGCACAGGCACCAGAACTTTGCCGTACTGCTTAAAGGTCTTCTTAAACCTCTGATAAAGACCAATGGACTTATCCTGCAATGGATCAATGTCTTTACTGTCCTGTGGTGCTGTCTCTCCCTGGCTGTTCTCCTGCCTCTGTGCAGCTGTTTGAACCTCTGGACGTGTTTTGTGGGATTCGAAGTTCCTGATACTGGAAGAGCTGAAACAATGCACCGTCAAGCGCTTTATATTAAGCATCAGTACACTGACTCTTAAGGTTCTCACGTTCAGGTCCTGGTACACCGAGTGCAGCGGGAAGGCTGCAGGATAGAGCATCCGCTGCAACATTTCTTCCTGATTGAACCAACCTGTCACAGACTATGGAAAGGGGAGGGAGAAAGTATTAGTACAATTTTGTGTCTGCCTCCTATATAATAATAAATATACATTATCTATGTAGTCAGGGTGGGGAGGTAGGATGATTCAAATAGTTTACAGATAATACAATGTCAACCGTATTAGATTTTCTGTTCTTATGTAAATGAGTGGACATTGTTTAACCTGAGCCTGAGCAAGACCAAGCTTAAAAAAAACACTAGCCCACCATCCCTCAGCCAGTGTTTATTTTAAGCTACCAAAACGTATCCCTACCTGGCCCATCGGGTTATCACAATTCTGTCTAATGTGTTGTGTGTCACTGTGAGGGATTAGGAAGCTACTATCAATGTGTAGTATGTTATAATCATGTCATGACTGTTCGGGTCTCCATAACAATTCCTCCGACATCATCCTTGAACACAAACTTTATGAGCTCTAAAGATGCTGCATGTGAGTTTGGGGAAGGTGTTTCTGTATCCAAAACTTGCATTAGACATGATTGGTTAATTTAGTGCTCCATATTTCATTAAAGTGCTGCGTTAACAGAATGATGTCTGGAGCTTGAGAAGAGGCAGAAACTGAATCTGAATTGTGTGGGCTGCTGAAGTGAAACTTCCAGTACAGTTGACAGAGGGTCACTGAGAGGCGTTTCACTGCAAATGGATAAGCAGAGGATGAACATGAGCAAATAGATGCAACATGTACTGTGGTCTGCCCCAGACTCAAGACTAGGAAAACAGTTTAGTGCTCAAATTGTTGTAATGTTTTTTTTCTTAAGTTTGATAAATCTAAACTCCCCTCTTCAGCTTATCAGTACTTCATGTCATTTAAGTTAAATCCAATCATGTAAATAACAATCATTGGTTCTATTAGCAGTAGATGACTATTTACAGAAAATGTAGTACTGTCTTCTTCTCCTTTCGGCTGTTCTCATTAGGGGTCGCCACAACCGATCACTCTTCTTCACTACTACTACCTGCATGTCTTCCCTCACCACATCTATAAACCTTGGTCTTCCTCTTTTTCTCCTGCACGGCACCTCCATCCTCAGCATTCTTCTACCAATATACTACATGTCCCTCCTCTGGAAATCCAAACCATCCCAACCTACAGCCTCTCTCACCTTGTCTCCAAAACATCCTACATCCCGTCCCTTTAATAAACTCATTTCTAATCCTGTCCCTCCTCGTCACTCCCAATGAAAATCTCAACATCAATGTCATACTGCAATAGAGATTTGAAATTAAAATTTTGCCTTTTTTAAATTAGTTGAACATCTGTATGAAATTTTATTTACAAATCTCTATCATTTTACTCTGATATTCTTTACTGTTAATATGGTCAGTCAAACGCCGGAAGTTTCGTCATAAAAGTGCTCCTGTGATGGTTCTCTTCCGGCAATACTTTTTTCACTCTATACCAGCAGAGGGCGCTCAACTAAAACACAGACAAGCGGAGGAGTTCACGCTTTAAATAACCGGCCTTAGTTAAGTAAAGGATTAAGCAACCTGTTATTTTAATCATTAAATCGCCGGAAACTCGATTCGTCGATAACGATTCGTTAAAAAGAAAAAAACAGTATTGTAATACTCTGAACTATTTTTATATGAATGTTTATATGTCGATGAGATGTTTTAAACAAAAACAGGCGTAGAAAAAAGTCCTTGCAGCCTTCACCTTCAGACCCGAGGGGGCGTGACGGCACATTACTAAAGATCCTGGCCCAAATACACAGCGGTGAGCTCTTGGGTCTGACTTACACACACACACACACGCGCGCGCTCTTGGGTCTGACACAGACATGCTGGTGTAACATCTCCACATATGATGGACATTTCGATCCAGTCACTATAGTGTGTGGGAAGTGGTTAAGCCTAGTGGTTAATGTGTTGACTAATACCAGAAATACCGGGGTTCGATTTCCACCTCCACCAAGCAACCACTTCGTATAGTTGATTTTACTTCCGACTGTGATCGCCATCAAACAACAAGTCAATAGGGTGTTTCAGTTCATCAAGCATATGATTTTGATCTCACACACACACACACACACACACACACACACACACACACACACACACACACACACACACACACACACAC
>JAOTRA010000035.1:11835740-11850516 GCA_026260255.1 Pseudolaguvia tuberculata | reverse complement strand
TGTGTGTGTGTGTGTGTGTGTGTGTGTGTGTGTGTGTGTGTGTGTGTGTGTGTTTGTGTGTGTTTGTGTGTGTTTGTTTGTGTGTATATGTGTGTGTGCGTGTGTGTGCGTGCGTGTGCGTGCGTGTGCGTGCGTGTGCGCGCGTGTGCGCGCGTGTGCGTGCGTGTGCGTGCGTGTGTGTGTGTGTGTGTGTGTGTGTGTGTGTGTGTGTGTGAGGAGAGAGGCAGGTGTTGGTAGTGAGTGGGTGATCTGTTTTAACCTATTGTAATCAGAACAAGCTTTTTTTCTTCCCTGGTGCATACAAACCACTGCTAGCCACAAGTTTACTATATTATCTTCTATAACTGTATAATAGTAATGCAATAAACTGGTTGCTAACTTACTGAATGAGCTAGCAGCAGCACATGGGATGAATTTGTTATTATATATATATTTCTATTATCATTATCATCATTATTATGATTTTATTTTATTTTAATCAATTTAGTTTGTTCGGCTAACACAGTTCTTAGTTACAGTGGATATTTTTATACATTTGCATGTATTTGTGTGTGTGTATATATATAAAAATCTCTGTGCTAATGATACTCTATTCTGAATAAAACCCATCTTGGCTACAGAGAAACACACAGATCAGTAAGTAAAACAGACATGAAATTGGGTCAGTAGGAAGTGTTTCTTGCTGGCACTCATCGAAGAGAAACTAGTTAGATCAGCCTAATGATGGCGCTAAATTACATTTTGGCACATATAATAAGAAGCATTATATATAGAAATATTTAACAAAGACTTGTTTCCACATGCTTAGCTTATGCTCTAATGGTTTTTCTGCTTGTGTAGACAAACGTTAAAACTGAAAGATTGTGTTTGAGGGATACATTTCTAGTTCAGCAAGACACATGCTGACTCAGGCAGGCATCAAATGTTCACACCCTCATCATCAACATCTAGAGGCCTTTGTGGTTGATGGTGGGTGTGGGTTTGGGTGGGGCTCACACACCTTTTTGGCACATAGAGGTTGTTTGTACAATGTATGGTTTGCTCACAAGAAAACAGGAGAAAACTACATGAACAGGCGGGTATTTCAGTTCCTGGCAGTTGCCCTGCTTTTATCTTCCAAAGTCTCTGACACCTTAGAACCTTAGGCTACTGAAAGAGTTCCCTAAATAAAGCTCTTTTTTTTCTTTCTTTATTTTTTTGGTCTGGAAAGAAAACAAGAATAACAGTTTACCGTGGATTTGTGCATCGAGTTTAGAAGTTTTGCAAACTGTCTGCATTTCATTATCTGATTTCATGCAGCTGTGGTGCTATTTTAGTATTTTTGAGTCTGACATCGTCTGTAATGGCGAATGTTTAATGTAGGTTGTATTTATTTAACCTTTTGAATGAAACAGATGCCCTCCTCTTTCCAGCAGTTGCATATCAGTGGGAACATGCATGTGAAATAACACTTATCACATTTTCCTATTTATAATGTTTCCTGGATTGTTATGTTTGTTTCTTAATAATGCTGGGGGGTTTTTCTCCAACTGTAAACACACTGAAGTACTACAACATTTACATTGTGTGAAATAGAACATTTGTTAGGACATATTAGAACCTATTTGTTAGGACATATAATAGAACCATATTGTTGGGAAACATTTCCTTATTGTCTTTTATAATGACAAATTCCAGAAAGTGCAGCTTCAAACGCACCTCTGTGCTGCTCAGGATATGATGTCCTAAAAAGGATCGACTCTAACTCACTCCCTGAAAACCGCACATGCTTTCCAAACTCTCTAAACTTTACAGCAAATTGATAGTATAAGGCAAGAACAGGCCGGAGGTTGGGAGTGGCTGATTGTTGGTATAAAAATGAATTTAAATGAGGTCGCATCTATTTTCATTTTTTTTTTCATTGTTACTCCTGTCTCTTCTTTTCTGGGTATATGGTTGCGCCCCAAACCAGATACCGGTCTTGCAACATCAACATGATCTCATATGTGTATGACCTCACCTGTATGTTCAAGGTGACAGCCGTTCTATTCTCCTTCTTGTATGCTCTGACTTTTGTGTGATTTAGGTTTCATTATCAAAGCTTTCTGCTCATGTTTAATGACACTTTTGGTTTTTCTTTACTAAAATTATTGAGCTAAAGTCAGACTTTTTTGCAATGGAATCCAGATGGGGGAAACCAGGAACTTGGAGCCATACAAAGACATTTTGTGTGGTTGAACGTAGATAATGAGGGATTTTTAGCTGTCCATATTGCTGGTTGGACTGCCCACTCTGCACTGGAAAGTTTGTGTGTGTGGGTTCCGAGTTTCCGTGGATTTTGGGCTTTTTTAAAGTATAGCTTGCCAAGCAGCTATGAGTCAGCCACTCTGTATAAAAAAGAAGGTTTTGGGCAAGCACACACACACACACACACACACACATCCATGTGTTTTCATACACACACTCGAAAGAATGGTTCTCATTTAATTGTGGTTGAAATTAGGGGAACTCTGGAATGACTCATTCAGTCAGTTGTATAACTTCCATTTTTTTTTTTATTATGTCCAATCTGAATCCACTTTAACCAGTTTTCTTATACAAAAAAATGCATTTGGTTATAGCATGCATTATACAATAGATTATACTATTATACTTAAAACACATTATTTTTTAATAGATCTCTTTTCCATTAATTAAATAAGACACATCATGTGTGTGCCTTTTTTCCATCTTTGATCTGCAGCGGGGATAGTAAAGAGGTTCTATGGACAAAAGTAAGAGCGCCCGACGCCATTTTTCCGTGTGAATGAATCCTCACGTGGCCAGGCCACGAGGCTTGTTGTGTGAGAGGAGGTTTGTTCTTCTCTGGTTTTAAACAAACACACACAGAGCTTCTATCCCACTCTAAACTAAAGGCAGCTGTATGGAGACGAGCTTTTTGTTGAGAAACTGCTCTGTTTGCGTTTTTTCTTTGGAAAAGCCAGACATAATATATTTCATTCTGGTATAAAAAGTCAGTGATTCATTAAGGAATGATCAGTACACGCCGTATGATTTAGTCTTACTATTTGGTACTTGGTTTAGTAGTGGTGAGAAGCTTGAGGAGAGGATGACTCACTCTCTCCTTCACTAAAGTGCCACGCTGGCTACGTCTGCTGTTAGGATTTAGTCTAAATTGCTACTCTGGAGCATATTGTAACAATTTGTGCATTCACAGTCATGAAATTTAATGCTTGTGTTTTAGCGAATGCCTAGCCAATCAATGCGGTGCATATTTGCAGCCTGTGTGGACACGCAAATCAAATGATGCAAAACAGTTTGGCTAAATTTGACAAGAGATAAAGGCAGGTGGCAGGCAGTCTGTTTATAGTGTTGAGATTCACATCCAAATCAACATTAGAAAATGTCTTTCATTTCCTGCTGCATGGTGTATATGGTAAAGGTCCTGCTTTTGGCTCTGGCAGATGTTTTTTCCAAACTGTTTATATGCAGACCTCTTACTATTTCAGCGCTAGTCCAAATAATTATTGTCCATTTTTTTCTTCTTTGTAGACTCCGAGCTTTCCGTTGGTTGAGGGGGGAGGGGGGGGGGGTTCAGTTCCGCTGGGAACAAGCTGGTCACATAATTGAGATATGGCTGTTTATTGAGTGACTCATAGATGGCACAACCCTACACGAAAATGGCTAAGAGAAGAAAGGACACTTTTACTATTTAACTTTGATTTAGTTAATACAGTGTTAAAACAGATGTAAAAGGTACAAATGAAAAGGGCTATCATTAAACATCAAACTTACCCACCAAATATTTGGCAAACTACCAGAGCCGAAGCTAACAAACAAACGCCCTGAGCGCGCTGTTTCTACAACGGCCATATCCTGAAGCAGCTCTCCATGTGTAGACATGTTTGGAACCATTTATGTGTGGTCCTTTTGTGTAAACTTTGACAGAAGCGGTACAGAAGCGCAGTGTATGTATTTTATGCAGTTTTAAAGAATGCATGACAAGAATGCAGAGAATCGTAAAATAAGCAGAATGTTTCAGAGTTTTACAGGTCAACTACTATGTGTGTCTCTTTGCATGTGCACTTTAAGTGTTTGGGTACCATGTGTGAGTGTGTGTTTGTGTATGGGAGCTAGGGCTGTTGCTAGGAATTCCATTGTTTTAGTAAAGGGTTAGTGTTTAGCTTAACATGGCATGTGTCATCCATTGCCTGAATTAGCTGAAATGTATGCAACAACATGAGTCATTTTTTGAAATAGTTAAGTTTGTAGTGGAACCACCAGAAGAACAAAGATGTTAACTTTTATTTTGTTAACCCTTGTATTCAGTAGCTGGTGTTTTTAGGTGTTCAGGGAATAGTGGTGGTGCTTGCAGTGCTTTTGGTGTAAAGCTATTTTAGTCTATAGCAGCAGAAGTGTTTAGGGAAAGCCCAATTGTGGTATCCTTGGAGACCGTCAGAGTCAGAATTTCCAGTCTAAGTGGTTAGCGGAGCCCCTGCTCACATGAACACCCAACAGGAAAGCTGCAAGAATGCTTTTATTCGGAATCCAGTTTTATTATAGAATTGAATGAAAATAGTGATATACCTCTGGGGCACATTTCGCCACCGTTTCCCTCTCTTTCTCTCCTTCTATCTCCTCCTTCCTTTCTTTCTCTGAGACATTAGATTTTTGCTGTCCTTTGTTTTCCTTTGTAATTAATGTCATAATTACATTATATTCATATACATATTAATATAGACTTTCATTCACTCCAGGACATAGTGTGACTTGCTGAGCCCCTCAATAAATTAATGTAACAAAAACACAGAGTTAAAGAACAGAGTTATTTACGCAACAGCAGGGTGGTAAGGATATTCTCCTTTGGAATTAGGAAATGGCTTAACAAAAGAAGCTTTTTTTAAAACAATGGCTGGACATGTTCCTGGAGATGCCTAGAATTAAACAGACCAAGACAAGAATTAGGTGGTTGTTTTAGATTCGTAGTAAATGATCGTAGCAGATTTACATTTGTAGATGATACAGATAGATAGACAGATAGTAAATATTAATATACGGTATTTTATCACATTTATTACTACTACTACTAATAATGTTTTGCAATCTAAAAATGCCATTGCCATTTGTAGGTTTCTGTTTAAATCTGAATCATGCTATTTGATAAAGTGTACTAAACTAAATCTTAGCTAAAGCAAGATATTTGTTAAAGGCCATTGCGGAACATTGTCAAACATGAAGAGTCTAGATCTCCACCCTTATCTTCCAGGATTAAGTAAAGCTGCAGTTCCTTAACTTCACAAAGCTTTTCTTTATCATCATCATCATCATCATCATCCATGTTGCCATTGGAGGATGGCTGAGGGAAGAATGTTGTGGTTTGGTGATTCATATATTCTCTATTCTGTATTTGGATGCAATTTTTAGAGCACAAAAATAATTTATACGATTGAATGATGTGCTTCCTGACAACAAAAAAAGACTAACTTATATTTAGTAGCCACAATAATCTAGTCAGCTAAACTCTGCAAAATGTAATAGCTTTTTAAAGTTAATCTATTGCTGGATTCAGATTTCAAGAGAGGCAAATCTATTCTCATGCATGGACCATGTACTATCAGCAGCTGTCAAAGGTAGTGAAAGTATTTGGTGGTTTCCTGATGACAAATACAAAAGCCTTGAGGTTTTTATTCATCATCAGGAAGTCATTCGGTACCTGAAATCCAAGGGAACTATAGATTTTGTGTATTGAGTTTGTCAGGAAAGCGGAGGGGGGCACGGTGGCGTGGTGTTTAGTTTGCATGTTCTCTTTTTGCTTGTGTGTTTTTTTCCGGGTTTTGGTTAGAAGATGAATGAATGGGGTCGTCGGGCGGTAGGATGTGATAGACCGGAGATGTGACTAAAGTGAGTTATTGCACATGTTAAAAGTGGCTGTTTACTTGTGAATAATTTACTACTAAATAGACAAACTTCAATCACATTGTAGCGGCTCCATTGGGGTAGATTTGCATGTTGTTATTCATACTTTTTTGTTGTAATGTCTGTGCAAACATTTGTGTATCCTTGTTACTGAGCTACAGCGATGAAGAGTCAAAAGAGATGGAGGAAAATGTTGTGGACATCCTTCCAGTTCAGGCGGTTATTATTAGTATCCTGTGGCGCTGTAATGCTTTATCCCAGCATCATACTGGCTCTGGTTCTTTCTCTAATTCAATCCTATGCTGATCTTCTTTAATAAAACTATGTTTGCCTGTTTATGGGTTGCGTTTATGTTGTTTGGGAGTTTATCCAATGTTAAATGAATAGCCTTGCAGTAAAAGCCAAATGGTGTAGAGCTTTATTTGGCAGTTGTGAAAATTATTCTTGCAAGGGCAGCTAAGGTCTTTTATAGGTTTCAGGTTAAGTTAATCACCAGGAATTTCATCTGTTAACTGGGAGGTTTGTAGAACTGTAGGAAACAATCCAAAAACACTTACATTATGTACACACTTGTTTTTATCGATTTATACAACATATTGTCATTTGTGATATTTTCATAGGTAAAGTCCACTGAGATTCACTAGATGGGTAGATGTGGAAACAACAGACCAATATAAACATAATGTTAATTAAAAGAAAATACTATAATATCTAATATATGCCCAACTGAAATAAAACTAACACAAAGTGTAGTTTACATTTTGCAATCTTGAAAAATCTGCAGTATGGTACTTGCACTATTTAAGCATTTGGATTTTTTTTTTATCATGTTAATATATCGTAAATAACTGTGTCCTGTCTTGTTCACATTTGTCTGTAGGAACACTAAGAAAGAGGCTGACCTGGAGTCAGCGCTGGCCAGGCTAAAGGATCTGGAAGCTCTTCTTAACTCTAAGGATGCTTCCCTTACTACAGCCCTGGGAGAGAAGCGGACTCTGGAGACTGAAATCAGGGATCTGAAGGCTCAGTTGGCTAAGGTAGCTTACTATATACTATTTAAAAACACTTGCTGTCCATTTCTGATTGTGTGTGTATATGTTCAGTTGCAGTAGTTTAAAAAAAAAAAGAAATGTCATATGGTCTGAGAGAAATTGGGTATATGAAATGCCCTTAGGTATATTTTACTACATGACTTCATTAGATAATCTTGAACTAACAGGATAGATCACATCACATGATAACTTCTAATGATTCTTATTGCTGTATCAAAGTTTAAAAGCATAGGTCTTTTGTATTTGTAGTTGGAAGCCAGTTTGAATGATGCTAAGAAGCAGCTGCAGGATGAGATGCTAAGAAGGGTGGATGCAGAGAACCGGATTCAGACTTTGAAGGAAGAGCTGGAGTTCCAGAAGAACATCTATGCTGAGGTCTGTGCTTAGTAATCATTATTACTTTTAAAACAATTTACTGGTAGTAGTTAAAACGTCTTTCTTTATAATGCATAAAAGAAAAGAAACAGGCAATACTTCAGGTCAATTCAAAAGAGCAACCAACCATGAAACACAATAAGAGTACTATCTGAGTAGTGCACTGTAGTGCACATATTTCTAATATGAAATCTTTTTTTATGGTAAAGGAGCTGCGTGAGTCGAAACGTAGGCATGAGTCGCGTATGGTGGAGATTGACGGTGGTAAACAGCAAGACTTCGAGAGCAAGCTGGCTGAGGCGCTCATTGAGCTCCGGGGCCAGCATGAGGAACAGCTCCGCATTTACAAAGAAGAGATTGAGAAGACCTACAATGCCAAGGTAGCATTATCTGGCTGTGATTATTCCTACATTGTAGGATGTGTACCTAATAGTTGTATTCTTCTTCAGTTGTGTTAAATGACAATACAATAGTGACTAATGTCTTCATAATGAATTTGATAAATGGTTTGTTCCCCTAGCTGGACAATGCACGTCAGTCTGCAGACAGAAACAGCCATCTGGTCGGAGCAGCTCATGAGGAGCTGCAACAGACACGTGTGAAGATAGAGACCATGTCTGCTCAGCTGGCTCAGCTTCATAAGCAGGTGGGGGAAAAAAACACAGATTAGAAATAACAGTACATGGGCAGGATATTAAAAGTTAACTAATAATTGGTCAAATGACCAAATAATATGATATTGCAATCCATAGCAAACCAATGGGGGAAAAAAAAGTATCAAGGAGGTATAATCAACCAAAATAAATCTAATCCAGTGATCAGATTTAAAATCTGAGGAGCAAAGCTATATATATTATACAATTTTGTAAAGTTTAATGAAAAACTTTTAAAATAACCTGTTGTCAGTCAGCCCACTTAGAGAGATAAAGATTTTTGTCTATATACATACATACACACACACACACACACACACACACACACACACACACACACACACACACACACACACACAGGCTTTATCTGCTTTCTTGATTAGATAATATTTATCTTGAATCGTCTTATCCAACTAATGTATGAACTTTGTGCTCAGTGCAGCTTAGCTAAAATTTCTAACAGCGTTTAAGTTTACAGAACTATAAAAAATGTGCCGTAAAAATACTTTCTATAGTAATTATACAGGTTAAATACGCATACATCTTTAACTCGCTTCTCTCCAATGTTTTTAAGTGGTTCTAGATAAACATGGGAACATAGTCTTTCTATCGTTTAAACTGTCCACCACCTTCTCTGTACCTCAATCAAGCATGAATATCAGAGTATTCTGTCATTACCGTGGAGCTTTTTGTAAATGTACAAAACCTTTTGTGACTCAATGGCACCACCAACTGGCAGTGGAAAAACTCATGCATACTGTATATCTTTATCATGTCTTTTAGTCCTGATTTTTCTACCGGATATGTTGAGGTCTCACCTCATTATCATAAGGGCAAATGCTTTTTTATAATTCTGTTATATACCGAAAGTTATTTTTAATCTATTTTATTATTAATACATTATGCTAATTTGTAAGCCACATTTTCAGTGTGTGTATATAATTTATACCCAATATATGTGTGTGTTAGCTGGCTGCACGGGAGGCTAAAGTGCGTGAACTGGAGGAAGCTTTGTCTCGCGAGAGAGATCTCATGCGCCGCCGGTTGGATGAAAAGGAGAAGGAAATGGCAGACATGCGTCACCGCATGCAGCAGCAGCTGGATGAATACCAAGAGCTGCTGGACATCAAACTGGCCCTGGACATGGAGATTAGTGCATACAGGAAACTATTGGAAGGAGAGGAGGAGAGGTAAGACCAAAAAACATCGGTGATGGGCGTTGCTCACTGTGAGCTCACATCCTACAGCTCAGTTTTTAACACAATTAAACTAATCACTGTTTGTCTCTAGGTTACGTCTGTCTCCCAGTCCTCCTCCTAGTCGTGTGATATCAGTGACTCGTTCCTCAGGCTCTGGCACACACACTCAGACTCGCTTGGCTCAAAGCAGCAGCACTCGCACTTCATCTGGCAGTGCTAAAAAACGGCGCCTTAATGACACGGACAGCGAGGCTTCAAGTGTTACAGGTGGGACAGTGACTCGCACTCGAATCTCCCAACAGGCCTCCGCCAGTGGCCGGGTCACTGTGGATGAGGTCGACCTGGAGGGCAAATATGTGCGTCTTAGCAACAAATCTGACCAGGTAAGAGGACAACAGTCTGCTGAGTAATGGGCATAAAAAGGAAGATTCATTCATTCATCTTTTTACCCGCTTATTCCCTAATTCTGGGTCACGAGGGGTCTGCTGGTGCCCATCCGTGCGCACATAAAGCGAGAGGCAGGGGTACACACCAATCAATCACAGGGCACACATAGGCGAACAACCACTCACACACATTAACCCCTATGGGCAATTTTGGATCACCTATCAACCCCAACCTAATATACATGTTCCAGATCCAGTGGAAACCCATGCAATCACGAGGAGAACATACACAGAAAGATCCCTGGCTTGGGAATTAAACCCTGGACTTTCTTGTTGTGAAGCAACTGTGCTAATCACTATGCCAATGAGATATGATACGTTAAATATTAAATTGCTCTTCTAACTCTACTAAAGCATTTCAAAGTGAGGCTATTTAATGATCAAACTCTTGAGATAATTGTACTTAAACTTTTAACATTTTGTTTTATAGCTCTACAAGGCAACTACCTACATATTTTAAATGTGGACCTGCTCGTAATATAGACATGGCATATTAGAGAATAAGCCATAAAGTATATTATAGATGATCTACCACACCTATAACAACTTTTATAATCTTTTTATTTTGATCGTATACTTTTATAGTGTTATAATGACTGTACTGTACTGTGTAAATATTTCTGCTGTTGGTTTTTTGTCTCTTTTCAGGATCAACTACTGGGTCACTGGCAGGTGAAGAGGCAGGTGGGCTCTGGTACTCCTATCATCTATAAGTTCCCACCGAAATTTACACTGAAAGCGGGACAGACTGTTACAGTGAGTTAACTAAATCCTACACAACGCTAGTAAATTCTCAGAAGTGTAAGTCAAAGTCAAGAAGAATACATTTAGTTGTCATTTCAACTCTATATGACAGATCAGTATATACAGTGAAATGAGACAACATTTCTCCAGGACCTTTAGTTCAGTACAGTGCAAACACAGGACAGGCGCAACACAAAGACAATACACACCGACTATTGAGCAGTTAAGTCAAGTGAATTTTTTTACATTCAGGCCTGATTAAGCCTCTTTGCATTAGTCAATGGTTTTTATTGTTTAAATAGACACCGTATAGAGTGCCATGATCTCAACCCAACAAATCTCTTTTGCACCACGTTTATTCCCATGACTTCAATCATTCTCCTAGAGCAAAGTGAACACAAATTCTACAGTCAGGCTCTGAAGGCTAGCCCCACCAACAGTCTGGAGGCTACAATAACTACTTAATTAAATATATAAAGTTTTAGCACAGCAAAGTGTCGACATACTTTATGTTGAAGTTACTTTAACACACACTTTTTCTTTTTTTTTTGCCTTTTTATTGACAGATCTGGGCTGCAGGAGGTGGTGGTACCCACAGTCCTCCCTCTGACATTGTGTGGAAGACTCAGAGCTCCTGGGGAAGTGGAGATCTTTTCCAGACTAGTCTGATCAGCGCCAGCGGAGAGGTGAGACAGGAACCCTTTGTCTGTCTAACATTATTGATGGAAGTTACAGGTGACCTATTACTGACATTTACCAAAATGGCTTTAGATAATTTAATGTTCTTTTTAGGAAATGGCAATGCGGAAAGTGACCCGTTCGCTGTTTCAGGAAGATGATGATGAAGAAATGGTATGGAAATCATTAGATCAGCGTGTTTCTTTCCTTTGGTGTTTAACCTCTGTCATTCAAACAGAGAATAAATAGATTACGTGTTCTAAACAGATCTCTTTTAACTTTGGTTGTGTATCTGGTGTAGGCTGCTCACAGTACCTGTGGGGATGGAGAGTATAATCTGCGTAGCCGCACCGTGGTCTGTGGTTCGTGTGGCCAGCTGTCAGATAGAAATACCGGCCCTTGTGTGTCTGTGAGCTCCGGAGTCTCCAGTGCCTCTCGCTCTTTCAGCAGTGGAGGTGGAGGACTTTCTGAGAGCCTGATTTCCCACTCTCATTCCCACTTTATCATGGGAATCGACAAACCCAGACAGGTACTTTTATGAAAAAGCATATACATTATATAGTAAATTATTAAAATTAGGCAAAGTAATATTTGTGAATTTTCACCAGGAGTCCAATAATTTCTTCGTAAAATTCAGTATATACAGCCATTTATTCCATTGAAATTGTGACAAGGCCATACTTTATTCATGTTTTCTGTATTCATTCAGTCCTTTTCGTGTCTTCTTTTTCATTCTTCTTTCAGGGAGGACTTAAACCGGAAAAATGCTCCATCATGTAGACCCAGAACCAATGATGATGTCTACCCAGATTAGCAAGATCCTTTTTCTGGGGAACTTGATTTTTTTTTCTATTTTCTTAGTCATTTATATTTTTATTTTTCATACTTTAAGTACTTTCTTCTTGTTTTGTATGTAATAATCTGCAGGGTAGATGAAATGCTATGTTATTGTCTAGCTGACTGCTTGCATGCAGCTTGGGTGCTATATAGGATTTGTATCTGCAGTACTGTATACTAGTCTTTGCATGTGGACTAGGCTGCTGCTTTTTTCATGTAGAGATGTTCAGGGAGAGAGGTAGGCACAACACTTCATATTTTACCAAAGAACAGGAACCCGTCCTCAACTGTCTTTACAAAATGCTGTCACAACACAACACGCACATCTTGGTACTCCTGTTTACCTCTAAAGGGCCGGTGTGTATCTGAATATACTGTAAAGCCTATTCTTTGCTCTTTTTCCAGTTTGTTAGAATAAAAGCAAGTTTTAAACACTAACTCATGCTAGAAAACAAATACTACAATTCAGGAAGCACAGTCTTAAAGAAATGTGTTATAGGACCATGTCCCTTTATTTATCAAGCTTTTTTTGTGCCTTTTAATACGAATGTAGTGTTATTGATAATATGTGTCTCCGGTAGCACGTTGTGCCAGTGCGCTTATTCTCTGACGCTTATAAAAGGCGGTGTCGTGTTAAAATTAGAGAGAAATATATGTAGGTTCTTTTGTAAGTTTGCCAAACTAAAGATATGTATGAGCTTTTGATTATGGGATATCTATGCAATTGTCGGTAGCAGTTGTAGATAATACATTTAGCTACAAGAAAAATGAAGAATATGATTCAATTTTTATCATTTGTCATCGTTAGTTAAATGTCTCATTTTCGTTAACCCAAAAGAAATGGAACACAAGAACGTATGGAACTGAAAAAGAAGTTAAACCTGGGCTGATTTTCCTAAACTGTGGCTTGAAATTCAGTCAACGTGTATAAAAGGTGTTTGTGAATGTAGATTATTTTGTTTCTCCATGCTGGACAGTTGAAAGTGTTGTTGTTGTCACTCTCACTCTCTCTTGAAGCAGCTATTACTGGTGTCCATGTCGCAGCCCGCCTGGTCGTCTCTTTAGACTATTTTGATATATCCTCGTCATTATGACTTCAGTTTTCTGTATATCAGTAGGTAGTGGACTGGACAGCACTAGTTTGCATTAATAGCATATTCTTTTTCCTTACGTTATGTTACTTTGCTTATGTGCTAGTGCTAGAATGCTGTTGGATTTGATCAGGCAGAGAAGCAACGTCACCTTTTTACTTTTTCATAAAATTGAGATCATTGAAAATGAGAAATTGACAAGTATAAAAAATTATTAATTCATTCACTCATTAATTCCTGAGCAGTGATTATAAAAGTTATTAATATTTACTGATTATGGGGTGGGGTGTGGCAATTAAAATTTTCTTGCTAAGGAAAATATCCACAGTTCCCACTATGTTGACCTTAAAAATGTTTCCTCTTTGCTGCTTTCTGGCTTTTTGATATTTTTTTTGATTGCACAAGTAATTACTGATGTTAAGCGTGTATGCATAAACAGTGCCTTGAATTTTTTTTCATTAAAAAAACACTATCGCACTAGATTTCTTTTGAAAGGCTTTTCTGAACGCGCACACACACACACACACACACACACACACACACACACACAGCAGAGCAGCTGCCTTTGAAGATAGTGGAGAACACAGTACAGTGTGTGTTGTGAAAATGTACTGAGGAAACCACACATATAATATTTAGTCATCTATGTTATTGATAAAAGATTGCTGATGATGGAGGTGTCGAGCAGGAGGAAAAGAGGAAGACTAAGGAGGTTGTTTATGGATGTGGTGAGGGAAGACATGCATTTAGTTGGGGTGAAAGAGGCAGATGTAGAGAACAGGGTAGTGTGAAGTAGTAGTGGTCTGTGTCTTTGGCTAGTTTGTGTGTATCTATTAGGAATGATTAGATGTCCATATCAACAGTCGCACCAAAAATTGTGATTTATTACAATTGCTTGAGTATAATTCTCATTTTCAGTCAAGTTCCCATTATTTCTATAGTGCATTTTAACTATTGTAATTGCTTCAAAGCAGTTTTACACAATCACATCAAAATGAAACAATAATAAACATTCACTTAGTCAGTTTTTATTCATATTTGAGTCCTCAATAAAGCATTAAACTAAGACTCCATCAGTGGTAGAATAGATGAAAGGAAAAAACCTTTGGGAAGTTCAGATGGGGAGGTCAGTTTTTCTCAGTAGGTGGTGACCCATGCTACAGCAAAGACCTCTTTTGTGTTGTTTCTATGGCCGCCTGGAAGAAAAGATCATCGTGTGGAATCTCCAAGTGCTGAGCCACCAACTGGGCAGGTGGCAATGGTGAGTTCGGAATAATGTTAGTTTAGTTGCCACTTGTCTTGTGATTTATTAATAAACTGTGTTATTGGTGATGTTTCCTGGTATGCGTTGTGTATGCCAGGTCAGTGTATCTTGTTTTGAAGTCCATGTTCCAAACAGTGCTGAGTTTTGGCACTAGATAAAAAAAGGATCTACCGTCTGCAGTAAGTTAGGTATTAACAGATTACCCAAGTTGTGAGAGCATAACAGACGTGTAGGACTACAGTGGAATAGCAGTTCACTCAGGACTCCAGTACTGACATACTAAACCGTTCAGGGCTTTAAAAGTAATGAACAGTTATTTCATTTGGAAGCCAGGGCATGGTTGACAGAACTGGCCTAATATGATCATTCATTCTGGTTCTGGTGAGAACTCCAGCTACTGCGATTATTCATTAGGTGTGCAACCAGCCAATAAAGCACAACAATAATCTAGTGCCCTGAGATGGTCTGGCAACCCGTCCAGTGTGTACCCCCGCCTCTCGCCCTATGTGTGCTGGGATAGGCGCAGCAGACCCCCGTGACCC
>JAOTRA010000035.1:11815339-11828111 GCA_026260255.1 Pseudolaguvia tuberculata | reverse complement strand
AGGCGCAGCAGACCCCCGTGACCCCGGATTCGGGAATAAGCGGGCAAGAAGATGAATGAATGAATGAATGAATGAATAATCTAGTGTTCAAGTCATAAACACATGAAATAAAATTTCTACATTTGACCTCAAGAGCAAAGGTCAGAATTTAAAGATATTTTAAGATATGTTGCAGTTTTAGTAATGCTTAGCACAGAGCAGCCATCGAGTGTTAAACAGGGGCTTAGAAAAAGTGTAGCATATTCAAAGTGGATTAGTATTTTCATTCATTCATTCATTCATTCATTCATTCATTCATCCATCTTCTTATCCATTTATTCCTTAAATCGGGTCAGAGGGGTTGGCTGGAACCTATCCCAGCACACACACACACACACACACTCCTATGGACAGTGTAGAATCACTGAACAACTGAATGTATCCATGTTTTTGGATGGACCGGAGTTACCTGGAAAAAAACCCACACACAAAGACTCCTTGATCACGAATTGAACCTGGGTCCTATTTGCTGTGAGGCGACTAGACAAACCACTAGACATTTTTTGCTTTATATTTTGTTGAAATCCAGACTGCTTTACTGTAATAAATGCAGAGCAACAAAACTAAAATGCATTAAAAATATCTTCCATTTATTTACAATATCTACAATTCTTAAACGATTACATTGGGTTGACACTGAAAGTTGATACTCTACCAATGTAAAAATGGTGTATAATGTACAGACGTGTTATGTAGCTGTGATGAAAATTTTATATTTACCTTATGATAACTCTTTTTCATTTCAGAATTCACTTGAGAAATTAACCTGAAACCATAACTCCATTATAAAAAAATGAAAATGTTTATCATGCTTTTATAAAATGAATTCAGTGTCCATTAGATGGCAGTGTTGTGCTGCTGCAGGAACTAGTTCACTTTTCCCAAAAGCTGAGTTTAGTATAAAGTATTCTTGACAAGCAAGTTTATCTGTCAGCTCTTCATCCTGCCATACGGTTGGGTAAAAGTGCATTCCTCTATTAATCCCCTGTCTGTGCAGGGGCAGGTTTTCTCTCTACTATAAAAAAAGTAGAGATGAAACTGGCAGCGGTTGTGCTTTAATAACAAATCATCCTGGATTTTGACCCCTGTGAACCTTTTGAACCTGTGATTAGTGGACTAGTCTGCATGGCGATGGTGAAGGAGGTCTGCGGACTGGTGGCAAGTCGTAGTGTCCTGGGATGTGACTGTTGACGGGAAGGTCGTAATGGTTCTGGGGATCCTGTTCTGGAACGTTTCCAAGAGGACATTGTTCTGGGGGAAAATGGGACATTTTAGAGTCCAAATTTTCAGCTTATCTATAATTCAAAACTGTCTCAACCGCATAAATAATTACTGGAAAATAGAGCATCTCTTTTGGGTTGCCAAAATAATCAGTAAATATAAAACTACAGTCTGAAACATGACATTTAAAAGTCGAGTATTATTGTTTGATGTTTATGTGGTTGCTCGGTTTAGTATTTTGTGACAATAAAAATAGTGCAGACAGACAAAAACACACTGTTTTAGCCTTTGGCCCTTCCATTCTACCCAGCTGACCACTCCAGCTGTTTAAAAATTCCCCGATTTCTAAATCTTATTCATTCTCTTCGAAAAGACCTTTCAGTTTCAGATCTGGAATAAAACACTCGCCAATAGAGACAAAACAGCAGGTAGAATTATTGCAGTGGCCTAAGTGGTTTCTGAAGAATGGGATGTTGAAATGACAGACCGTTTCCTGATAAATCCAGTTCTAGTGAACGTTCCAGATATAATACTGCTTTCAGTCCATCCTTACTGATAAGAAGCTATAATTCATCTCTTAGGATGATATTGTTAGAATGGTTTTTTTGGTTCCCACACATTCAAGTATTCTGACATGAACCTCTGTTGGCTTTTATAAGTCAGAATAAACGCGGTAGAATAAATAAAAAGCGAGAGTTACCTCTACAGGAAAAACTGGTGGAAGGAAGGACAGGATGCCGTAGCTCTGTGTACGATCTCTCAGGAGGCAAAGCGGGTTTCATTTCCATGTAACTGCACTCAGACGTGCATGGAGGAAGACCAGGCAGATCTTTGATGGTGGCATATGGATTTTCACTGTTTAGAGAACTGTTGCTCACAGCAATGCATGAGTCCTTCAATTCTGAAAGCAAGACAAGACCAACAATAAATTATATACAAATGTATCCGTTTTACAGTAAGAACCTTTCTGCACACACTGATACTATAAACAGCAGCGTTTACGTTTGTTGTAGTATTTTCCAAAACTGGCACTGTAGCTGTAACTACGGTCAATTCCATACGCTCCTGCAAAACACAAATGAAGAATTTATTATAATTTTCAAAATCAAACATTAGGAGAGGGCTAATAAAACTAATGTCTCATTTTTTATTGATCAATTTCCTAAAGGATTGTTCAACATCAGACATTTTCATCTTATATTTACCTAGCTCAGCTTTAAAAAAAAAAAAAACGATGCTCTGCACAAACCCAGTTTATCAATTGGATCTTGTGGTTTTTTTATGTAGCTATGTGCTTAACTGAATCGGCCCGCTGTTGAAATGACTGGGATCTTTTTTTTATCCCTATTTCATTGAAAAATAGCTATTACAGACCAGGGAACTTTAGGAAATATAAAAGTTTGGCCTCTACACATAACCTTAATTGAAATAAACGGTACTATAAATTACATAAAAAGAAAACCTGCCTTGGTCTTTAGGGGGTTCCTGGTGTTTCCAGTCAGCTGGTAAAGTAGCATTAGTTTCCATTCCAAATAAACCTCGTCTCTCTCGCTCCATATTTTTCAGACTATAGAACAGCTGTTTATTGGTATTCTGAATCAACAAATCAGCAAGATAAAGCAAGATTCTTTAAATAAATATATAAATCTCTCTGTATTCATAATGTCCATTTGCAATTTTCTATTCATTTCATAGTGTACTATAGACTCGATTATTACCTTGATAACCCGGTCCTGGTTATTAGGGATTTGGGGTAAGGGAAGTCTGTTCTGGGATAGGGTGTGGTAGCTGGGGTTTGAATAATAGTGATGGTAGCTGTGTGGAACATCTAATGCAGAGACAATCGAATAATACATTTTTTTTTTGTTATTAAAAGCTAATTTTGCGCAAGAAATGAAATGAAACTTGATTAGCTCTTACCTGGCACAGCATACTCAGAGGTGACGTTGCGGGTGGAGGAAAAAGACACAGTGGGTGTGTTATTCTGTTTGTCTTTTTGTCTACGTCGGTAGTAGAGCAGCAGAAGTGCCAGGAGCAGCACCACCAGGATCAGCAGGACAACAATACCTACGATGGCCCCCCAAGAGTCTTTCTCCACTGGTGACACAGGTACCATCATGCTCACCACTTGTTCTGCAGGAAACCAGAAATACAATTAAAGGCAATATAACAGAACATCCATCAAATAGTCTATAACCCTTTATTCCTCACAGGGATCTGATAGGGCCTATTGTTGTTAGGTGAAAGACATCACAGGACCACATACAGACAAACAACCACACACACTCACTTTTTTTATTTTTATTTTTTTAATTTTCTATACTTTATTGATCCCATGTGGGAAATTCTTGAGATGTCCCATCTTAGTAAGTTGGGGGTCAGAGCGCAGGGTCACCTATTGTACAGCGCCCCTGGAGCAGGAAGGGTTAAGGGTTTTGCTCAAGGACCCAACAGAACCCAGGTCTTCCTTGTCTTCCAATCAACAACTCAGCACCTTAACCATTGAGCCACCGCGGCCTGTTATGGACAATTTAAAATCCCCAATCAACCTAACCTACATGTTTTTGGACAGTGGGAGGAAACTGGAGTAAACCCACACAAACACGAGGAAAAACTCAGAAAGACCCCTGCTGGATGGGTGGCAACAGTGCTAACCACTAAACCACCATGCTGCCAGATATTTAAAATTATGTTTAACACATTTTTATTATGTGTTACTGCTAAATTCTTGCAAATATGAATCTAAGAACATGTAACAGTCAGATTCCTGAAAGATTGATATCTAAGATATTTGCTTTTCCACAAAACATGATTAATTCATAATATTATTAAGTACCTTGTGCACAGTCCACTCCAGGTCCAGGTTCACACATACACGCACCAGTGTGAGGGTCACATGAGTGATTAGGAGGACATGAACACATCTGATTACAGTTAGTTCCAAATGTCCCTGCTTTACACACTGCAACAGAAACAACAGCTAGTAAATACAACAGTATTTACATGCAGTCAGGGGAGGCCGGCGTGAGGCACAGCCTCACCTGTCATCATGGAAATATAAAATTAAAAATAAATTAAATAGTTATATTTATTCAGTGTTAAAGTTCTTTTTCATTTAACTTCCCAATTTATAGAAATGTTTTTCAAAATCGCTTAATTTTCACATTTACCGTTCAAATACAAAAGATGTTGTTATTAAAATGTTCCAACACTTTTACTAAATGAATTAAATTTAATTAGTTCAGCTAGTGTATATAATGCACAGTGTTTATTTTTATTATCAACAACTATATGTGTGTAACGTATTCTTGTGCTGAGCGGCGGTCATAAAAGAAGCATGCAGTTCTCCTGCCTCATTGGCAGGGGGCGATAGTCATCCCAGAGATTCACAGGGAGACTTTTAAAACAGAAGAAAGATAGGGAGGACTTTTACAAACAAATTATCGATGCTTTTATTCAAAAGGCGCGGTGCATGGACTTGATTTATAAGTAATGTTAAGACGATAATAACAAGTTCTTTTTCTATGCTACAGTTTGTATATGTAAAAAAGCTGATAGGAAAATTTAAACAAAACATTAAATGTTGCCAATCAAATGTTGATTAAGCTTCTCTGTAGGGTTCATATATTTGTAAATCTGACTGTGATGATGTCAGTGCCTCACCAGACATAAACCTCACCGCAGGTCACTGAAAAATAGAATATAAACTTTTGATACAAATGGTGCCAATAATTAATTTTAAAAACAAATTAACTGATTCATTTTAAAAGCTTATTTTTGGACTGTGGGAAGAAACCAGACTTCCGGAGAAAACCTACTCAAACATGGGGAGAATATACAATCCAGAACCTTATTGTTGTGAGGCTGCTGTGTTAACCTCTACGCCACCACATCCTGTTTGCATAACACATATTAGACAAACATTTCTTGACAACACCATCTTTTTCTTTTTCATTTCAAATTTATGTTCAAGTGTTTTTGTCTTTATTATGAGACAATAGGATGGTGGATGTACAGGATGTGAGCTAGACAAATTGAGGATTGAGATTGAGATCAATGTCCACAAGCAGAGATTCACACTCACAGCACCTGGAGCGCAATATATGTCAGCGCGCTACCAACAAGGTGCATTTATTTGTGCAATGTTTTTTGCGCAAAGTCTAGTACATGTTAAACAATTGCATTAACTAATTGAATATAATAATTAAAGTTATTATTAGTGTATTAAATCATAAACATAATTTTAAGCTGCTTCAACCTACAGACAGAGCAGTCTGCTCCTGTCCATCCTGGAAGACAGTGACATGATCCATCCTGATGATGACATGTAGCATTGTTGGCACACCTACACACGCCACTGCACTGTTCCCCGAAATAACCCACTGGACACACTAGAAATCACACAAAAATTTTTTTGTTAACTTTATATGCATATACACACGTGTGGTGTATATTAAAACTCCTACCTTGCTCACACAGCGGTCCTGTATAACCTTGTAAACAGACACACTGGCCTGTGATGTGATGACAGGAGGTGGAGTGAACACAGCGAGGACAAGATTGACTACACTTCTCCCCATACACACCTTGACTGCACACTGTGAAGAAAGAAAATCAAATCTCTAATCAAACAAGCAATAGGTTCTGTTTTTTTTTACTTGATTGCATTAACACTGATTATATTTAATGGACTGTATAGATACCCTATATAGATAGATAGACAGACAGACAGACAGATGGGCGTCCAATAGACTGATACTGTTGTTAGGGTATATGCTAAACCTTATATTCAGAATCATCCATTCATCTTCTTACCCGCTTATTCCCTAATTTGGGGTCACAGGGGTTTGCTGGAGCCTATCCCACCAACCACATACAGAATCATAAAAAATAAATATAATACACACAATTATATCAGACCATCACTTGACCATCACATCCTAGTTTGGATTTAGTCTTAATCTCATTAATATAATAACCTTCACACTCTTTGTAAAGATTTTTACTAGAAGAAAAGTGGATCAGACACTAATCGCAGGAAAAGAGTTCTGGGTGTTCCCGGGTTCAATTTCTGGGCAAGGGATCTTTCTATGAGGAGTTTGCATGCTCTCCCCGTGCTTGCGTGTCCAGGGTGTACGCCTGCCTCTCGCCCTATGTGCGCTTCTATATAGGCTCCAGCAAACCCCTTTGACCCAGAAATTGTGAGTAAGCATGGTAGAAAATGAACGAATAAATGAATGAGATCTGGGTGTTTATCTTAAAACTGTTCATTGAGTTCTTGAGTTCTTTCATACCAATCCTAAGACCCCATGACTTCCTGTAGCGTGCTTTGTGCACAGCTCATACTCATACAGCATTTCAACATTCAAGGATAATAGAACAATTAGTTTAAAACACATTAAAATCTAACCAAATGAAAAAACACAAACACTTATAAGCTCTACATACCATGCTGACACTGCAGTCCCCAGTAGCCAGGCTTACACATGCAAATGCCATTGTGTGGCAGGCAGGAGGCGCTGTTGAGGCAGGAACAGCTCTGATTACACTGTTTGCCCCATTTTCCTTGAGGACATAGCTCTGTGCATCGTGGACCTGCACACATACGGTTGAATTACCTCGCACAGCATTTCACTAACTTCTATTTAACCGTACATAATTTAATTCAACAGTAAAGATACGAATTGTACCTGTCCAGCCTGGCAGACAGTGGCACTGTCCTGTAACACTATGGCAACCTTCATCGTGGAGGCAGTCACATTTCTGCTGGCAGCCTGGGCCAAAGTTTCCCACCTGTTTAACAAGAACAAGCAGATATGGAAACTATTTCTTTCAGTCAGAGTCAATGATGCGAAGCAGACAGTTCGCTGTGAGAAGAAAGAAGAGACAGACGCTAATTTAATTATTAACTTGATTTATTGTTCACTGATTGTTTTTATTTATGCATCCCTTTGTTAACACAAACATGCTACCACGGAAGAATGTTTGTCTTTAATAGAGCAGCTGAATGAACACAAGGAATTGTTTGATCTGACATGTGTAACATGAGCTGATACACAAACTTGTAAGGGTAAATCTGGATCATAGATAAGAAAGAGACAGTAATGCAATATGTGCCCACTTAGGGAGCATGGTCTTGCAGTCTTCCAGCCATGTACAAATTACTCTGATTTCAAACTTGTGGTAGGAAAACAAATGACATTAATAACAGCTACTGAAGGTTCTGTTGTTCTTTCCCTTACTAGCATGTCCTGCCTCTTTATATTTCGTTCATTCATCCATCCATCTTCTAACCAGCTTATTTCCTAATTCTGGTTCACAGAGATCTGTTGGAGCCTATCCCAACGCACAAAAAGCGAAAGGCAGGGGAACTTCCTAGACAGGTTGCCAGTCCATCCTAGGGCTAAACCTAGACAGACTCAGATACTCACACATAAATTCACGCCTAAGGGCAATTTAGAATCACAAATCAACCTAATGTACATGTCTTTGGACTGTGGGAGGAAACCAGAGTGCCAGGAAAAAGCCAATGCAAGCATGGGGAGAACATGCAAACTCTGCATAGAAAGAAACCTGTAGGAAGAGAGAAAGGGGCAGGATTGAGAAAGGTTGAGCTAGGATTCAATTTCAGATTATAAATGTGTTATAATTTGCATACGTCACGTCTCTATATGTGTTTGTTTCCAATTGATTATTAACTTATACGTAGATGTAACGTATGCGCGGAGTATATAGCCCACTTGTATCCTGAGCTTGATTCTGAGCTCAGTGAATTTTCTGATTATTAATAACTGGATTAAATATCTGGATTAAGTTCTGGAAAACTGATTATTAATGTCTGGATTGTAAGCAGACTCACTGGACAGGGCTGGTCACACAGATCCCCTCTCCATCCAGATGTACATGTACAGGAACCATCTGCTGGGTGGCACTGAGCTTTGTTAGCGCACTGGCATGTGGCATTACAGCCTGGACCCCAAGTCCCCTCAGAACATGGAATAGAACAGTCTGCACCAGTCCACCCTGCAAACAAACAGGAGTCCACAAAGTCATATCAACAGGTGATCAATAGATTGCTTCAGTTAAACAGCAACACCAACATCAGCCAAAATGTCTGAATTAAACAAAATATTAAATGATTATCGAGGGGCAGCGCGGTGGCGTAGTGGTTAGCATGGTCGCCTCACAACAACAAGGTCCCGGGTTTGATTCCCGGGGGACTTTCTGTGCGGAGTTTGCATTTTCTCCCAGTGTCTGTGTGGGTTTCCCCGGATACTCCGGTTTCCTCCCACTGCCCAAAAACATTGGTGAAATTGGTGAGTCTAAATTGGCCATAAAATCCCAGCCATTAGGGAGTAGCCTTAGTGCCGGTCCCAAGCCCGAATAAATGGGAGGGTTGCGTTAGGAAGGGCATCCAACGTAAAACCCCACCAAGTCAAATGTGCGGATCACGGGAGTGTGGCAACCCCTAACAGGAGCAGCTGAAGGACGAAAAAATTCAATGATTATAGAAATGAGAGAAAATGTAATTAATGTGAATTTATTCTACTAGTCCCACATACATTTGTAACTTGTGACAGTGTAAGCATTAGATTAGTTTACCCTCTTTGCAGAAGCATGTTCCATCTAAGGGAGAGCAGGAAATAGCATTTTTGCAGGTACACTCCAAGACACAATCTTTTCCATAGAAATCACTCTTACAGTTCTTTTCACAGTGGCGGCCCTACAAACATTGTAGATAGCACAGCATAGAACAGAACAGAACAGAAAAGTAAATATCATCATATCTCTAATGCTATATCGGTCCCTCCTGTAGTTCATTTTGTCATTGTTGTGGATTATATCTTTGGATTTTAATAGCAAAAAATAGGTTTAATTTTCTAAAAATCCAACACATTTTGTAATTAAGTGAAAATTGCACCAAAACCTTGCATGTGGTTTGAAAGAGTTGATCTCAGTATTTGAGAAGAGAATTGCTTTGCTTAATCCCTTGCAGTATTTTGCTAGTTAATGGGAGACATCAATGTCTCTGCATCATCTTTAAAGTAAATAACAACGTACTCTTGAGGATGTAGTCATCACTGTTTTTCTGACCATTAAAATAATCATAATTAAATTGAATTAGGTAAAATGATTCAGTCGCAAAGATCCTGGGATTGATACCTGGGCCGGGGATCTTTCTGTGCCGAGTTTGCATGTTCTCCCTGTGCTTGTGTGTGTTTCCTCCGGGTATAGTGCTCAGCATAAATGAGTACACCCCCGTTAAAAACTATTTCCAAACTTTTCACAAGGCTGAGTTTTATTGAACACTTGTAACTCCATAACATGAAATTAAGGTGAATAATCTAACTTAATCTAACTCAAACTGGAAAAATGAATACACCCAAGTCTTCTAGGCATAGAATGAACAAGTTGGCGACGTCCATCTTTTTCCATTCTTTAAGAATCACCTCTTTTAGAGCCTGGATGCTGGATGGAGAGTGATGCTCAACTTCTCTCTTCAGAATTCCCCACAGGCGTTCGATTGGGTTCAGGATCAGGAGACATACTTGGCCATTCAATCACCTTCAACCTGTTCTTCTTCAGAAATGCAACTGTAGCTTTCTTCTCCTTCAGTATAGAGCAGTACATTGTTGAGTTTATGATACCATCAATGAAACACCAACATCAGCAGCACTCATGCAGCCCCACATAAAGACACTGCTACCACCATGTTTCACTGTAGGCACCATGCATTTTTCTTTGAAATCTTCACATTTATGATGTCATGAAGGTGAAGAAGTACTCATCTTTTTCAGCATGGGCCTTAGCAAATTCTAGGCATGCTTTTTAGAGCATGGGCTTTAGGAGAGGCTTCCTTCGTAGACGATACCCATGTATGTCATTCCTCTGCAATGTGCGTCGTATGGTGTCATGGGAAATGGTCATCCACTTTGGGTTTCTACTGATTTTGCTAACTGCAGTAAACTTGCATGGCGATTTTCTTCAACCCTTCTCATCAGAAGACGCTTCTGTCAATATGTTAACTTCCGTGGACGGCCGGACATCTCTGTAAAACTGTTGCACTGATGTTGGCTGATATGTAAAGATTTGCTGATCTTCCTGTAGCCCTCACCTTTTGTGTGTCTTTTGTGTGTAAAGAAATGATTTCCTTTCTTAGATTTTGTGACATTTCTCTTCCATGGGGAGCCAGGGCTGACAACATGAAATGGGAAGAGCTTTTCCTTGTTAAGTAATTCCCTTTTATAGTCACCTGTCTGCTGGACACTTCTTAAATGAATCATTAGACTCCTGTGGTTGAATGCCTGTTAATTAGAATTTTATAATTGGGTTGTACTCATTTTTGCAACATGGGCTTGAATGAATTTGTTAGGAAAATCCCTTTTTTTTGTGTGTGCAAATTAACAAATCTTGTTTGCAATCAATGGCGCACATTTTTGGGAGTATTTTATAGTATAGTATTGAAAGGAAAGGAAACGAAAGGTTTTCTGACAAATGTAGTGGGGTGTACTCATTTATGCTGAGCACTAATACATTAGGTTGACTGGTGATTCTAAATTGCCCATAAGAGTGAATGTGTGTGAGTGGTAGTTTGTTTATGTGTGCCCTGTGATGGACTGGCGATCTGTTCAGGGTGTACCCCTGCCTCTCACCCTATGTGCGCTGGGGTAGGCTCCAGCAGACCCCCGTAACCCCAAATTGGGACCCCTGTGACCAGACATTAGAGAATAAAGATGAATGAATGAATGAATGATTGGTTGAAGGTGCAGTAGAGAGAGAATGCTAACTGTATCCTAATAGCACTGAAAGCATACTCCCCATCTTTCCTAGAGGCCAAAGACAACATTACTTCAAGAGTCACGTTACATTCATCGGTGAGAAGACTTTATAATACCAAACTTAAGCTCGTAGTTGTCTCCAGTGCAGAAACACAACACTGACATTATTTCAAATTTGTTTCCACAGTAGGATTTTCAATTCTTGCTTTGTTTGCACAGTGTAGGCCAAGGTGCTGATGACATATCCTGTCTGTGTGAACAGGCTGGTCTTTCACTTAACTTAATGATTGTATCAGGATTTCTATTGATTTTCAACCAACAGAACAAAAGATTTGTTGAAGACCATTACATTACGATCTCGTCCTTAAATTAGCATTAATATTTGCTGCAATGGCATCATATAACCTTCAAAAAAAACTTGGAAGCATTTTAAATCGATTTATCTCTGTTTAATTTTACTCACCGTATATCCTGGAGCACACTGACACACACCGGTGACAGTATCACAAACTCCTCCATTCACACACAGGCAGGATTCCAGGCAACCATTCCCATAATAACCATGAGCACAGGTTTCGTTACAAAAGAGCCCTGCCCAACCAGGCTGGCAAGTGCACTCTCCCTTCAGTGGGTGACAACTGCACGTGGAATGTATAAATAATAATATTTATCAAAATTTATATAGTTGTAACAATAATAAACATTTATCTCTTGGATTATTACTATCCTTTTTCTATTCATTGCAGGAGAGTGTTGAGTTCCAGGACCACAGACCAGCGTTGATATATTTTAGACAATTTTTAATAAAAGAAATCAGATTTATAATCTCTTTTAGTGAAAACCCAGAATAATAAACCTTTATACAATAATTATGTTTAAAAAATATTACAGAGACATCATGACTAGTGTAGTGGTTAGCACAGTTGCCTCACAACAAGACGGTCCTGGGTTCAATTCCCAGTCTAAGGATCTTTCTACGCAGATTGATTGATTGTTGATTATAAATTGCACTTAGGAGTGAATGTGTGTGAATGGTTGTTTGTCCATGTCTGCTCTGAGATGGTCTGGCAACCTATCCAGAATGTACCCCTGCCTCTCACCCTATGTGTGCTGGGATAGGCTTCAGCAAACTTTGTGACCCCGAATTAGGGAACAAGCAGGTAAGAAGATGAATGAATGAATATTACAGAGATTGAATGAAGCACTACTGGTACCTGATCAGAAATAATCATTAAAACTAATTTGCCAAAAATAAGCTATAGCTAAAACAGAACCGTTACTGATTCTTTATATTATTTAATAACAGAAATACAGTGCACATAAAAACTAGTTCTCACCTGAGAGTGTATTTGCGGTCACAGAGACAGCTCTGTTCACAGTGCATGCCAAAAGCTCCATCCGTGCACATCCTGTGAGAGCACTGAGGTCCTCTGAAACCCGGCTCACATAAGCAGCCGCCGTCGATGTGATAACAACGTGCACCATTAGTGCAGTCACACACACCCTTACAGTCCTGCCCATAGGTCCCTACAGCACACTCTTCATTACATCTAAAGTGTGAGAACATGTGAGAATGAACAGAATATATATATACACATCCTGTGGGTGGTGCAGTGGTGTAGTGGTTAGCATGGTCGCCTCACAACAAAAAGGTTCTTTGTGTGTGTGTGTGTGTGTGTGTGTGTGTGTGTGTGTGTGTGTGTGTGTGTGTGTGTGTGTGTGTGGTTGTTCAT
>JAOTRA010000035.1:11787482-11803129 GCA_026260255.1 Pseudolaguvia tuberculata | reverse complement strand
GATAGATAGATAGATAGATAGATAGATAGATAGATAGATAGATAGATAGATAGATAGATAGATAGATAGATAAACTTGATAAAACTTCAGTAAATTACAAATATTGTGTAAAAAGACTTTAATTCGTAATATTATTGACATTTTGGTATGTATCTATCACAGTTATTCAATAAAGATATTAAAACTGGCTGTAGAAAGGTGTGATTACGAAACTTTAGAAATCTAGTAGAAATGATGCAAAGGCAGTGCAGTGAGAAATATACTTTATCCGATCTAAGTGCAATAAACGCCAGCAGATGTGTCCCGGAGCAAATCCAGCGGTTTGGGGTATAATGTACTATTGCCTTTATGAGTATGGCGGTGTTTAGTTCTTACCTCAGCTGTTGAGAAGCATTAGTGTTTCTGTACAGTGGATGGAAAGGTAAATGAGTTCAGGTTCGTAGGAAACCAAGTTAAAAGAAAAGAAGAACCATTGAAAAAAAATTCGCTCCAAAATCCGATGAAATCGCCCCCAAAAAAAGGTTTAAATCCAAAAGAAGCCTGTTCGTCCCTGTTGTCTAGAGTTAAGAAGAGAGAGTTAGACGGTAAATACAGCTGTGGCAATGAACCGCAAGGAGGAGGAAGAGGAGGAGGAGGAGTGGGCAAACCCTTAATCTCTGTGTGCCCCCCCCCCAATTCTCTTCTCTGTTCTCTTCTCTTCTCTTCTCTTCTCTTCCTTTAGAACTTTGAATGTTTTTTTTTTTCATTCTGGCTGCACAACAACGTGGTGGAAAAATAAAATAAACTCAATAAGATGGTGAGCTAAAACTGGATACTGAAGAATGATTTCCGGATAAACAGCAGCTCCTTCAGTGATAACCGTGTCTCATCCTATTCATCCTCTGCTCTCATCCTATTCATCCTCTGCTCATTGGAGATAAGCAGGTCAAACACTGGGCACAATGTAGCTGGAAAAACGAGGTGGACAAGAAAAAGAAAGTAAATACAAGAAAGAGTGCAAATACAAAAACACTTATCCTACTGACAAATGTGCTGTTATCATAGTAGAAATAGGTCAGGGTCAGAATATTAGCAGTTACAAGAAAGACAGTATAATATACAGTGGTGTGAAAAATTGTTGGCCCCCTTCCTGATTTCCAATCTTTTTGTATGTTTGTCACACTTTAATGTTTCAGATCATCAAACAAATGTAAATATTAGTAATATTATTTGCACAAGTCCAAACCAACAATTACAATCTCATCTCATCTCATCTTCTGACCGCTTATTCTGGACCGGGTTGCGGGGGCAGCAGTCAAAGCAGGGATGCCCAGACATCCCTCTCCCCAGACACTTCCTCCAGCTCTTCCTGAAGAACACTGAGGCGTTCCCATACCAGTTGAGAGATGTAGTCCATCCAGCAAGTCCTGGGTCTTCCTCTGGGCCTCCTTCAGGCGGGACATGCCTGAAACACCTCTCCTGGGAGGCGTCCGGGAGGCATCCGTCACAGATGCCCAAACCAACTCAGCTGGCTTCTCTCAATGCAGCGGAGCAGTGGCTCTACTCTGAGCTCCACCCGGATGACCGAGCTTTTCACCCTATCTTTAAGGGAGCGCCTGGCCACCCTGCAGAGCAAACTAATTTCAGCCGTCTGTATCCGGGATCCTATCTTTTTGGTCATGACACAAAGCTCATGGCCATAGGTGAGAGTAGGAGCGTAGATTGACTGGTAAATCGAGAGCTTTGCATTGCAGCTCAGCTCTTTCTTCACCACGACTGATCGGTACATTGACCGCATACTGCAGAAGATGCAACAATCCTCCTGTCAATTTCTCACTCCATTCTTCCCTCAATCGTAAACAAGATCCCGAGATACTTAAACTCCTCCACTTGAGGCAAACTCACACCACCAACCTGAAGGGGGCAAGCCATCCTTTTCTGACTGAGAACCATGGTCTCTGATTTGGAGGTGCTGATTCTCATCCCTGCTTTCACTTGGCAGCAAACCACCCCAGTGCACGCTGAAGGTCCTGGCTTGATGGAGCAAACTCCTCCCAGACCCGAGTTTTTGCCCCTGCAACCACTCGTGCTGCAGTCCGTTTGGCCTGCTGGTAACCTTCAGCTGTTTCAGGGGTCCCACAAGTTAACCAGGCTCGATAGGACTCCTTTTTGAGCCTGTCACAATATGTTTGGGTCTGCTAAGCCTGTCCAGCTTCCTCCCCCACCATCGGATCCAACTCACCACCAGAGTGTCCAAGACATACGGCCGGAGATCAGATGATACAACTACAAGGTTGATCATTGACCTCCGACCTAGGGTGTCTGGGTGCCATGTGCACTAACGGACATCCTTATGCTCAAACATGGTGTTTGTTATGGACGAACTGTGATTAGCACAGAAGTCCAACAACAGAACACCACTTAAGTTCAGATTGGGGGAACCGTTCAACCCAATCCTCCCCCTCCAGGTATCACTGTCATTGCCCAAGTGAGCGTTGAAGTCTCCCAGTAGAAAGACATAGTCCCCAGTCTGCGTACTTTCCAGCACTCCTTCTAGAGACCCTAAGAAGGCAGGGTATTCTGCACTGCCATTTGGCCCAAAGGCACAAACAACAGTGAGAAACCCAAAGGCGCAGGGAAGCAACCCTGTCATTCACTGGGGTGAACTCCAACAAATGCCGCCTAAGCTGGGGGGCTATGAGCATGCCCACAACAGCTCTCCGCCTCTCACCGCTTGTAACTTAAGATTAGTGGAAATTCCAGCCTCTCTCAAGAAGTTGGGTTCCAGAGCCCAAACTGTGCGTGGAAGCAAGCCCAACTATATCCAGTTGGTACCTTTCTACCTTCCGCACAAGCTCGGGATCTTCCCCACCCAGCAAGGTAACATTCCATGTCCCTAGAGCCAAATTCTGTGTCCGGGGATTGGGTTACGGTCCCTCCTACAGGTGGTCCACAGGAGGTCATCACTCCTTTGAGCCGAGCCCGGCTGGGCCCCAAGGGGTAAGACCCAGCCACCAGGCGCCCGGTTGCGCCATACCGGCAACATCACTGGCTTTGTTTTTAGACTACTCATAAGAGGTGGATTGGACTGTGCTTTGTCTGGCCTGTCCTGTATTACCTTTTTGTCTTGGGAGACCGTACTGGGGGCATGTAGCCCCCGACAACATAGCTCCTATGCTCCTATGGCACTCAAACCCCTCCACCACGATAAGGTGGCTGTCCATGGAAAGGAACAATTACAATAACATGGTTAAATATTTACTAGATTTTCATTCATGCTTATTGGAAAATAAATATTCTGATTTATTTTTAGTTATTTACTTTAAGCTCACCACATTCGATGCTGTAAACATGCAATTTTACAAAATAACCAACAGATGGCAGAAGTGTACCATTATTTTTTTCACATAGATTAAGTGTTTGTAGTGTGACGTCAGTGGAAACTGGTTCCCCCTTTTCCGGTGTCATGTCTGCACACACGTGTAGTTCGTGATATTTTAGATTGGAGATGTTGTTGTCATTATTTTACTGCTGGGATGTACTGCTATGAATGTTGCCTTATTCAGTCTTTCTCTATACACGCTTAGTTGACTTCCGGTATACAGAGAGACAGAGACCGTCAGAACCTGCGATGGAAAAAAGCCGCGGACTCGGATTTGCTGAACAGCAGCTTCTCCGTCACGGCTGGGAACAGGGTGTGATAAGCTAACTGTACCAGTTTCATACCACACACACACACGCACACGCGGTTTCTGGTGTCCTTAAACTGTCCTGTCTTACATTAACAGGTAAAGGTCTTGGGAGGGCTGAGAACGGCATCTCTGAAGCAATTAGAGTTAAAGTAAAATGTGATAAAGGAGGGGTGAGAATCTATCTATCTATATCTATCTATCTGTCTGAATAACTAACTAAGTAACTAAGCTGCTTTTCACACAGGTCGGCCATAAAGAAAGTGAGCAGTTCACGTTTCACTGGTGGGATCATGTGTTTAATAAAGCATCTTCCAGTTTGGCTGTGGAATCAAACCAGGTAAGTGTCCTAAAACACAAGCAGAGAGGCTCTGTCCATGTCCAATATCACATCCTTTCATGTTCATGGCCAATACTTTGAGGATTTTCATTGGGAGTGACGAGGACAGACATCCTCCAAAACATCCTACAGTGTTTCTACAATCTC
Organism: Pseudolaguvia tuberculata; assembly: GCA_026260255.1. Classification (NCBI taxonomy): domain Eukaryota; kingdom Metazoa; phylum Chordata; class Actinopteri; order Siluriformes; family Sisoridae; genus Pseudolaguvia; species Pseudolaguvia tuberculata. The sequence continues at coordinate 11,798,974 of JAOTRA010000035.1, read as the reverse complement.
TGTATCAAGCTTGAATTTGAGGAGCCCAATATGAGCAAATGAAAAAGACTAAATAGTTTTATTTGTATCTGTATTTCAGTACAGAAACTGTACAGAGCATGTATTCATCTCCACATACTTTGTGGGTTTTACTGACTAAAATAATCCTAATTAGATTATACTACTACACAGCACTTCATTTGGAACAATTTTTCTTTTGATCTGCTACAGAATGGTGTGGTGGTGAAGAAAAGTGAAGAGGGAGAAGATGGAACCATATCTAACAAAAAGCCTCGAAAATTCATGATGAACAAGTCGATGCTCTATGGATCCTTTGTCAAGGTTTGTCAGACGTTTTCACACATGCACAGTAGAAAAAATAATGAATGTTGAATGCAGCCACATTATTGTGTATACAAAACACACAATATAACACAATTATAAGGATAACCTGTACCATCGCATCAGGGTTTTTTTTTTTGGTTTTTTTTTTCAGATTTATGCCCAATTCCCAATTTATACTACCGAAACCCTATTTTATACCCCTATGCCTGCCCTTCCCCTAGCGATGAAGGCCAATGCTCATGTTTGAACAACATGTTGGTAAAATATAATCACAGCATTGAATGTAATAATAAAGATATTTGTTATTTGTCACCTTTATATTTGATTTATTTAATTGCTGCATTTAAATTTTTGTTCTGTTTTATTCATCTATGATTCTAAATTGTCTGTTTTCTGCAGTTTCACTTTTGTAAAATAACCAAATCATTCTAAAATAATGAATTATTTTCAAACAAATTTTCCAATTTTCTTCCCAAACGGCTTAGTGAAAGAGACATTGCCATGCTAAAACAGTGTTGGGCATCTTAGTTGTGGAAAAGTGGCATATCATATGGCGAAATCCTAAACAATTGGCATTTTAAGTTTGAGGCAATAGTGAAGCTTATCCCAATCTGTTTGTTCTAAAGAAAAAAGTCTAAGTATTATCCCTATGCTGTGCTTTTGGTTTCGAACATCTCTCACCCCTTTCCTGTCTGTTCCAGTCTGCTACACTCCTCTCTGGGCAGGAACAGCCTGAAGAAAAATTGTCTTTTTCAGAGGACAGCAGCTCTGAAGATGAAGAGAAGTTGGACCTTTCCAGCACGAAGAAGTATAAACACCCACATACAGTATAATTGTGTATACTGCCTTTTTTATTTACTTTACTAAGAAGTCAACTTACTATTATGTGAACTACTATCATTTTCTAGCCAAAGGTATTCATTGATTCAATGGCTTCCTCATATAAAATGTAAATCGGATTTCTTGGCTTTATTTATTCATTCTGGATGTGCTTACTGATCTAGAACTGATTCTATGTGGTACGAGATGCTCAAAAATCAGAACTCCAAGATTAGGCCTGGTTCAGTTCAACTGGTTTAGTACATTTGGGCGCAAAAGTCTGGCATCTCAATCGATGTCTCTTCTGGGACGTGCACTTCTTAAAAAAAAAAAAAAAAAAAATCCCACCTGTACCTATAATCCAGTGCACCTTATGAAAATGTACCGGCTCATTAATATAGCGCCTTATAGTCTGGAAAATACGGTATGTAATCATTGCAAGTGTTCTATGTCTATGTTGCTTGATGGGTGTGTATACATGTGGGTGTGTGTGTGTGTATATATATATATATATATATGTTCTACACAATGGTTACTGATTAGTTTCTGTACGTGTGGTACAAAAACACGCTGTAGTAGCCCTAGTCTTTGTCAGTTGTGTAGTTGATTTAATGTAGGTGTTGGATTAGGAGGTTGTTTTCAGATTGTACAGGGCTCGTGTGTGTGTATTGATCATCTTATAACTATCATTTGTGTTACACAGCTTATCTGATGCACAACTGATGAAAGCTTGTGGAGGACGAACTGCTCATAAGTAAGCACTATACATTTATAGTATTTCCTTAGTTTATTTCCTTAGTATTTTACCTTTTGTATTATCAGTGCTGCATACAGGACATGCCGCACACTAAAACCCTCTAATTTAACAGGTGTAAGTAATTCCTAAAGCATTAGCCATCTTATCTGCATTTAAAATGTAAACCATTTATCACAAGTTTTCATCAGGAATTTTGTGTGTATTTTACTATATCGGACCATAAACACAATATGGCCATGGTCCTAAAATAAAGGAAGTGGACAAAAAATGGATTAATTAAATCAGGATCAGTTTTAATTAATTTGACTGTGTATTTTTGTGAAAAAGCCAATAATTGCAATACAATTCATTATTTACTTTGGATCATAGCTGAAGAAATTTGATAAAATCTTGGGACAATGTTAGTGAATTTATCTTTCCATTTCTTTTTATTTTGTTTTTAATGTCCAGAGGTGCCAGACATGGTCTTACCATGAGCGCCAAGCTTGCAAGACTGGAGCAACAAGAGCAAGAGTTTTTGGCAAAATATGGCAAGAAAAAGGAAATGGACAAAACTACACCTCTGAGTGAAGCAGTGTCTATTCAGATCAGTCCTGTACTAGACCAGGAGAAGGCAGAGAAGAATACAAATAAGAAACACAAGAAAAAGAAGCATCAATCAGATGAGCACAAAGAGATTGGAAGCCAGGGCAATAATGAAGTCTCTCAGGAGCATATTCGGGTGTTATCAAAAAAGCGAAAGAAACGGTCAAAAGGCAATACAGAGTATAACTCGGCAGGGGCAGATGATACTTTCGTGGCTTTTGCTGAAAGGAAAAAGGAAAAAAAGACCCAGATGGTGCTAAAGGAAGAACAAGCCATGCAGGAAGCCAACGCTGCAGAGATCGACAAACATCAATCAGCAGAGGAGAGTGTCTCCAAGAAAAAGAGACGGAAGAAAAAACACTCTGAAAATAGAAGCGCTTTACTGGAAGACCAGAGTCCGATTGCTGTGCTGGCCTGTGAAGAGTCTGCAGAAACAACAGAGAACTGTGAACGGGAGCAGAATGAAGAGGCCATTGTTCCTGATGCCTCCAAGAAGAAGAAGAAGAAGAAGAAGAAGAAAAAAAATAAAAATCCTCTAAAGTAAAGTCACTAGCTACAGAATTGGACAGCTGTTTAGACCCCAACACAGAGGAGGTATTAGAGAAAGAACAATCACAATCAAAAAAGAGTAAAAGTAGAGAAGTGGAACTGGAAGCAGAGACGAGGAATAAATCCATAAATCGACCAACTGAAAAGAAGAAAAAGAAGCAACAGCACACATAGTAGTGATACATCCAGAACTTTGTGGTTATCAAATCAGTCATGCAAATATAGGATAAAGAGCAGATGACCGGGTACACGGTCCATATGGTTTCGTTATTTCAGGAAGTATCACCTGGCACTTTTAGTAAGCAACAGCTATGGGTGGGGAAAACTCCTCATTGGTTTAACGGTTGGAGGAAAATTGGAAAATCAGGATGAGGCAGTGGTAGGCTTTAAAGCAGGCAAGTAATAGTTGAAAAATATTCAACCGTGGTATTTTTTTTTTGTCCTGCACTGTCGGAACTTTTTCTAGTTAGTCTTTCCTGTCTCTCCACACTATATTTCATGTCTGATTTTTCACATCCCGTCATCCTGGCTCCATGAATTGCTCAATGATTTCTGATGTAGTGACTGTTTTTAAACAGTTGTAATTTAGAAGATCCAGTTAATTAAAATTTCAAAAGATATTTTATTACGTTTTAAAGGTTTTGTTAACTGTGAAGTCTTTTTCAATGAAAGGTCTACTAGAAGTTCTATATTTATTTAAAAAAAAAAAGTCTACAGTTAAAGTTAGACATTTAGCAGACGCTTTTGTCCAGTGCGACGTACAACCAGTGTTTATAGATATAACCTAGAACATTTCACTACCTGATACAGATACAATCACAAAAACAGTGGAACAAACTCCTAAAACATTTGAATACTTCTAAAGTTAGCATTAAAGCACAATCCAAAAAAAATCTTTTTTGGTCATAACTGTTTCTGTTCTTAAACTCCTGATATTAAATACATTTCTGCTGTCAGATCATCATCTTGTGTATATGGTTATCCAGACCACCATTAAAACATCTCAAACTGAAACACAAACATTCTAAATCAGATCTGCATAATCGTACCTGGTCTTCTGCAGCGTCAGTGAACACCTACTTCAATGTTGTGGTTAATCCTGCTAAAAGGAGAACACAATAGTTCCAGTGCAGTTGGAACCTGTCTGTATGTTGTACGGTGGACATTTAAGCACACCAGATCCTTTTTAATAGAACAGAATTGTAATTTTTGTAGCCATCAATGCTGCAATATTAGTGTACTTATTACGCTGTGATGTTTAGAGTATATTTTATTATTCATTCATCTTCTAACACACATTCCCTAATTCCAGGTCACAGGGGTCTGCTAAAACCTATCCCAGCGCATATATGGTAAAAGGCAAGGTTACACCTTGGACAGTTCACCAGTTCATCACAGACCACAAACACGCACTCATTTCAGTGGGCACTTTCGAATCACCAGTCAACCATGTATGTATATGGACTGTTAGGAAACTGGAATACCCAGAGAAAACCCATCCAAGTGCAGGGAGAACGTGCAAACTCCGCATAGAAAGACACCTTTCCCAGGAACCGAATCCTGCTGTAAGCTAACCATGCTAACCATGACACCACTGCAGTACCCACATTTTCACTATTAAAAAAGATCGAACATGTGTTCAGATGTGCTGTAAATGGCAAATATCCAAAAATTATATCTATTGCTGATAAGTGAGAGAAAGTGTTTTTTCACAAATGGTTATGGCTATGTCGATTAGCCCAGTAATGTGGTGAGACTACCAGATTGACCACTGGATAAGTAAGAAAAACCTGAACACATGAGGATTAAATACCTTGCTTATATTCAGAATATTTTTATAATATTTATATTTTATATTTGCTGCTGTGAATAATTATACACAGTAAAAATGTGTCTGAGTCTTTTCCATCTGTCATTGGGCGGCTTAATAATGCTTCACGAGATGCCCTTGTATCTGTTTACCAATATTATAGGTCAGACTACTGTTTATAGGGTGGCACAACAAGAAGATTCCGGGTTCGATTCCTGGGCAAGGGTTCTTTCTGTGCGGAGCATGTTTATCAGGTTGATTAGTGATTCTAAATTGCCTGTGTGTGTGTGTGTGGTTGTTTGTCTGTGTGGCCCTGTGATGGACTGGCGACCTGTCCAGGGTGTAACTGCCTCTCACCCTACTACTACTATTTTGCGCACTTTACCAGTTGTAGAAATGTGTTTTTCTGGTTGTTAGAATCGTATTTTACTGGTTATTAGTTTTTAGGTAAAAAGGCCATGTTTTTGAAAAATTTACCTTTTTGACATTTGAAAAAAATCTTTCTTTCCAATTGCATCCCTTTGAATGTCTTCAGTACTTTCACCTTCCATCTGATCATTTCCTGCCCTCTTGCTTTCTGTCTCTCATAGACTAAATTTGATTTTTACTTGTCCTTATCAACTTTTACCTCTCTTCTTCTCTAATTATCACTTATCATTCAACATTTCTTTTTTGTGAGACGACAGAAGAAATCACATCTCTACACAGATCTCGCCAATTACCATGCTCTCTTCTCCAAGTTCTTTTCACATGTGACCTTATCCAAAACTGCCTTATAGAGGGAGAAACTTGAAGCCTCTGTGAATTACTCCTGCAATCTTTTTATCACTATTGAACCCCACCAGCTCCCCCTGCTCCATCCTCTTTGTCTGCAGAGGACTTCGCTTCCTTCTTTATGATAAGAAAATCAAGGAAATCGGCAAGACCTTCACCACTTCCGTGGCTAATTTTACCAGAAACCCTTAACAAATCATTCTGTCTTGTAATTCTACCACCTTCCCTCAATGCTTCAGACCATCTCTTCTGATCCTCTGCCCTTTATATCTGCAATCATCAATCATCTTCCTCCTCATCCTGAAGAAGTCTGCTCTTGTTCCCTCAGGCATCAACAACTACAGATCAGTATCACTTCTCTATTTCCTCACACTGTTTATAATGAACTGACTGTATCTCTCCTCACAGAACAATCTTCAAGATACCAACCAGGCTCTTTTTTGATTATATACTGGCAGATTATCCAAACTGTCAACTATTCTTAACCTTCTGGACCTTTTTACAGTGTATGACACAGTCAACCACAACACTTTGCTGTCCACCCTTTAAAAGCTTTGTATTAGATTATTGTACTTAGATGGCCGTTCATATCAGGGAACTCTGTACTGATGGTTCCACAAGGTTCAGTATTAGGTACTTTAATTTTCTCCTTCTATACCCAGTCAGTTGGTGAGTTATTTTTATGCAGATGACACTCAACTTTTTTTTTTTTTTTCCTTTTCTCACTCAGACATTATAGCATCTGGACCTTGGCATGCCTGGCAGACATATCATTGTGGGTAGCAACTCATTATCTGACATTTAACCCCAGAAAAATGCAAGCTAGTTCTTTTTTCACTCTTTCAGTTCTGGCACTAAGAAGGTGGAATTAACCTCAAATACCTCTATATTTCACATTAAAAAATATTCTATGTTGCTCTTTACCTAAGCATCTCAAGTTTTTGTAGCAGCTTGTTACACTTTTGTACATCACTCTGGATAAGAGTGTTTGGTAAATGATGTAGATATAAAGAGTAATCAGTATTTAGCAAGTAATAAAGATGAAGGAATGAATATGTGCTATAAACTATAATGCCACAGGGTGGCGCCGGGAAAATGGTTTTGAAATGTGCGTCGTAAGAAAGCAGATTATAAATAAAGACAAAAGTAAGCAATTCATCCTCTCTCTCGCGCGCTCTCTCTCTCTCTCTCTCTCTCTCTCTCTCTCTCTCTCTCATTTTAAGCTCTCCTTTTTATTTTATTTTTTCTGAAATTGCTATTTCTTTGTTAGTTTAGTTGTATCAGAATTTCACTGTATGTTTTGTATATTATCATTTATATGACAAATAAAATATGAATTTTGAAATTTTGTCATGATTCTATTTATCTACATAAGAAAGTATAATTTGATTTAGTAATGAATTCTCTGTCTTGAAAGCTTTCAGGCTTGTGTTATATATGTACTATATATTTCTATTCCATTTTATAACAGCTAGTAAATTAGAGCTTTTAAGAGATGCAGCAGTGCTAGAGTTAATTCCCTAAATGACATCACTGCTTTCCCCCTCTGCAGCCCACCACCCTTTGCCCCTCTGCCCTCCCCCTTTCCTCACTCACTATGAAAGGAGTGTCCCCTCTGTGCTGGCCATTCTGCAGGGCCAGACCCCTGAGCCACACATGCACAAAGACAGACAGATATTGTAGCTCTTGTGGACATTAAACAAGCCTTATCTCACTAAAATGGAGATCTCGAGTGCCCGGCATCCGGTCTCCTACGCTGGAGCAGAGAAGTACCAGATGCTGGAGTTGAACAGAAGGCTGGAATCATATTTGAACCATGTGAAGTTACTGGAAGAGGAGAATCAGCTTCTTTGGAATGAAATCGAGGCTATGCGTAAAAACCAAAACATCGGAGGCCAAAGGAAAGCTCAGGAGGAGGCACTTAGTCTGGCCAGAAAAGAAGTGTTGACTGCCTGGAAAGAGAAAGATCGGGTGGAGCTCGAGGTCAGCATTATGCTGGAGGAGATTGAGGAGCTGAACAAACTGAGACAAAAAGAGAAGTCTGCACAAGTTGAGGCTACCAGAAAACTTGCAGAAAGCAGAAATGTAATGAAGGAGGAGAAAAGGATGCAAATCTGGCTGCAAAAACAAGCTGCTCATCTTGAGAATGAAATCTCTGTACATGTGCAGGCCCATCAAGATGACCTAGCAGCCTTGAAGTCTTCATCTGCATACTCGAAACCCGTGCAAATGGCTCCTCAGCACACCCAGACTCTCAACCTCCAGGGCCTGGGGGAAGAGTACTCGCAGAGAGCAGCCCAGGCCTGGCGTGAAGCCGCAAGCATGTACCACACAAAGATGACGGCGGTGGAAGATGGTCTCGACCAGACCAGGGCTCATATGACACTGGTTAAACAGGAGAAAAAGGAGAGTCAGCTACAGGTTCATAATTTAACCAAAGAGCTGGAAAGCACAAAGGTCAAGAGGGAACTGCTAGAGAAGAACATGGTCCAGCAGAGACAGAAGCAGAATCAAAACCTTCAACATCTTCAAGTGAAAATAATATTTATTTCTTTTTCATTCAAAAGAATGTTATTTCCTAATCTGTGTAGACATTAATTTGAAAATCATGACTAAACTTTCTAAAGAATTTTATTATTGGTATTAGTAGTATCAGTTATTATTATTGTTATTGTTATTATCATCATTGTTATATACAAAATCAGTAGACTTCCTTTTTTCGTTATTGCTTTTTTTTTAAGGAGTATTATTAATTGGTCTTGTTTCTTCAATTAAGAGCCTTGCTCAGGGGCTACTTGGTGGTACTGGGAACTAAACCCACATTTTTCTGCTTACCAGTCCAACACTTTAACCACTACTTAGTTATTCATTAAAATACTTAGAAAAATTGTTTAGTTAACTTTGTTAAATGTGAGATTTTCGCAGGAATCTATGTTCTTCATATGTGACTGTATTGACAGGCTCATGTGGAATCTCTGGAAGCTGAGAAACTGGATCTTGGAGATCAGATCGATGAGCTGTTGGTAGAAAGTCGCAATCTGCTCCAGACAAAGATGTCTCTAAATCTAGAGGTGGCCAATTACAGGTATTTATTATTATTCTCATCTTTGGCCTAATAATAAAAATGCTTCACCTCTACCAAATTCTATAGCACAGACAGTGATTCGATAGTGAGGGAAAGAGAAACTTCTTATAAACTATAGGAAATAATTAATATTAATGAATTAAAAAGGGCTTCATGTACTCTATTCAATATTGGTCAACCAACTCATCAATCCCCGGAAATGGTCTAAATTAAAATGCAATTTGGAAGATTATAGAAAAAGTTAAAACTTGTCTTTTAAAAGATTATTAGCAAATGGATCAATGCAAATACATTCCCTCTTTAATTTATCTTCTCAGATCTTCAAATTGGAGTATTAAATAAGGTCCTATAAATATTTACCTGATCATTACTGCAGTAAAATCTTCTTTATATGTTCTTAATTCATGCCGTTTTTGAATACTATGCATGTTTTCATAACGCAGTTGTATTCTTGGGCATCTGATGACGTATGACTGCCATTACTTCTTACTAGTGTGCTATAAATTAAGTCAATGACATGGGCTTGTGTATTGCAGATGGCCTAACAAAGACAAATCTGACACTTCATTTCCATAACAACAACCCTGAGCCCAAGCTTGTTGCCTGAGAGCAATACAAGCTTTTATTTTCTCTTCCTTTCGTTTTGGAGGCTTCATTCCTATGCACATTCAGTCCTTCCTTCTTTTCTACTGAAGTCTAGCTATTACATGCTCTGTAGTTATAACCAGTACAACTGGTACAGAAATTTAAAGGGACTGAAAATGAACTGAAACAGACTCTTTCTGCTTTATTACTTACATAAGAAGGTTCTAAAGTCTTGGTTAATCTGGTTGTTCTTAACCAGCACATTTGTCTACTTCTTTCCTAGCATAAAATCATTCAACATTTGGTGGAAGTGTTGGATGAACAATAAACAGAGCTTGTGGTCAATGGCAATGGCTCATTGACATCACTGTAAATATTTTCATTACAGTCCCCTAATCTATCAAATCCAAGACGTAGAACAACCAATACGTTACTGCCAAATACAGAATTTTAGTAGCTCAGGAAGAAGCGACAGCGTATCAATCAATGTTTCATCAAAGACTTTTATTTTGTTAAATGTGAATACCAGTTTGGTTGTATCCTATATTTTTTTAATATATAGTTATATTTAGAGAATAATGCAACTAGTTTGGTTATAATACACTGTAATTGTAAAATATACTGTAATTGTTAAGAACTGTAATTGTTCTAAAAATGTTTGGTATCTTTAGAGCATTGTTGGACAACGAAAGCCTGAGAATTAACAACCAATCAGCAAATAAGAAGAACAGGACCGTCTCACATCTAGGTACATTTTTGTATATTTATATTTTGTTTCAGGATACAGTCTTACACAACCCTCAAATTGTGTCTGTCATTTTACTAAATGGAGCCTTCCTTGATAATAGCAGTCTTGAGTCCCCAAAGGTCACCAGACCAGATGGCTCTGTTTCCAGTAATGTAGGCTGGGGAATCAATATATCACCATTACTCCATTACTACAGTGTACTCTGATAATGCCACTGGGAGAATGATTCGAGCTTTATAATCATGCTTGAGGATTATTGAAAATAAAACCATACAGTAGAATTTCAATATTAGTGTCGGAGAATTTAAATATTGCATTAGAATCTAAAGAGTAATCTAAAGAGAAACATTACGTCTATCAGTGAGACAAACCTATTCTTCCTGTTCTCTAATTTCATTCACAGAAGGAATCACCAAGTCTCCTGGGATTTATCCAGGCACTCAGACTTCTTCCTGTCTGTTCAGCAATCCATTGAATATAACCTCCAGATCAATCACCCATAAAACTAACCTTATGACTTCAACTCCTACAAAGAGCCTAACACCAAGAACTCCACCGGAGATGCCCAAGAGACCTCAGACAAAAAAGGTAGAGGATGTCATTGTAAGGGTAGAGAAGAAAGAACTAGAAATATCAGCAAATATAGCAAAAAATCTTAATGGAGAGGTTGCTCATGATCATTATAGAGCCGAGGAGGAAATCAACTCCACGGACTCTGACTTATCCTCTAAATTCCCTAACGCTGTGGAGGAGTCTGAGAAAATATCCAATCCAAATGTTGAAAAAGATTTGCAGGAAGTCTTTAAGGCTGAAGTTGAACAGGTTTTGTTTAGCACCAATGAAACAGCAATGATTACCTCACCATCCTCAGGACATGCCCAAACTGCCTCTAGTCATCATCTTGAAGAGGCTAGGAGTTCAGAAGATGGAGATGAAGAGGAGACGGAGGTGTCTACTGAAATGGCTCAAATTTCACATGCGCCTGTGTCTGCCTGGGAGGAAACTGAAACCGTGATAACGGAAGACAAAGATGTAGTCACTGAGTCGGGAAAAATTGTTGAAATTTGCACACAAGAATTCAAAATGGATTCCAATCATTCAGAATTACAGCTACTTGCTGAAAGCACGAACACACCCACTTCACTTTTACTTCAGGAAATACCACATTTGTCTGAAGATACATTCAGCCCATTCGAGGATGACAGCGAAATTCTCACATGGGCAGATGTGAAAGATGATGTGATACATTTCGTTGAAGAAGAATCACTAAAAAGTGCACCAGAATTAGAGAAAGAGTCAGGAGAAGAGATAGAAGAAGGAGAAGAGACAAAAGAAGTAGAAGAGACAAAAGAAGTAGAAGTGACAAAAGATGGAGAAGTGACAAAAGAAGGAGAAGAGACAAAAGAAGGAGAAGAGACAAAAGATGGAGAAGTGACAAAAGAAGGAGAAGAGACAA
>JAOTRA010000035.1:11777317-11787382 GCA_026260255.1 Pseudolaguvia tuberculata | reverse complement strand
AAAGAAGGAGAAGAGACAAAAGATGGAGAAGTGACAAAAGAAGGAGAAGAGACAAAAGAAGGAGAAGAGACAAAAGAAGGAGAAGTGACAAAAGATGGAGAAGTGACAAAAGATGGAGAAGAGACAAAAGATGGAGAAGTGACAAAAGATGGAGAAGAGACAAAAGATGGAGAAGTGACAAAAGATGGAGAAGAAACTGAATGGCCTTGTGTAGAAGGGCTGGAAGTGCATGAGTTTGATGTTAAAGAAGAGGAACATAAAACTGTACCAGAGAAAAATGGAGCACAGAACGATGAGGATAATCTGACTAATGTTGATAAGGAAATAACCGAGGAAGAAATTGAAGCAACGTTTAGTGAACAAAAAACAGCCGTAATGATGAGTACATATGAGAGTGTGAATTTAACAGGTGAAAATGCTGAGTCGTTGATGGACATATATAAAAATGTTAATCTTGAAGGTGAAGATGTTCAGATAGTAATGAATACAGTTGACAAAGTGCAGAATGCAGAAGAGGAGCAGAGACTAAGTGATGAAGATGAGTCATTGAACATTTCTGCATCATGGAGAACTGATCCTGGCGAAGCAGACAGCTATGCTCAGGAGAATACGCTAGCAGATACTCGTCCCCTTATACATTACAAGAGTGATGAAGAGACCGATGCCAACAATCCAATCTCTCAACCGAGTTTGGAGGAACCTACTAACAGTGAAAAAGAGAACGAGAAACCTGAGGGGGGAAGTCACTGGAATGAGATAATCGCAAAACGCTTTGACACCATGGAAGATCTGTCTGAGGAGCCAGAGCTAGGCAGCATGGATGACATAGACCCAGAGGAATCAGCTCAAACTTTGTTAACAGAGAGCGTAGATGAGGAGTTTGTAGCGTTAAATGAGGGTAGTGACATGGGCAGCCATTTAAAAACAATTATGGATGATGGTTTGGTGGATCAATTGGAAGGTGGGCTTAGAAATAATAGTAATGAGAACAGTCAGGGTGAGGAGGAGGAGGAAGAAGAGGAGGAGGAGACAGAAATTGAAAACTACCATATGTCACCATTTCTGGCAGAGAAACAGGAAGAAAGCTTACAGCTACTTAGCAGCATTGAACCCAGGGAGATAAATGAGGAGCAAACACTTCCTAACACACTCTCTTATATCAGTGAAGACACCGTGATGGAGAATAAAAACATTGCAGAAAAGGTAGAATCTGTAGATATCAATCCAGAGGTCGAAAGTGAGGATAAGATAAAACTGTCTGAATCATTCCAAGAACAAGCTCCTACGGAAGAACTTAACAAAGTGTCCACAGAGATCCAACCTTTTGATGAGCCTTTATTTGAAATTAAAGCACAAGTCTGTCCAAAAGAGGACGCTGTGCAGTCAAACATGTCAGAAATCACTGAAGCAGATTCCACTGCTGAATCTTCTGTGAAACATCATCCTGAGAAGGAGGCCAACACTAATGACGTAGAAGTAGAAGAGCCCAATAGTTCTGAGGACGAATCCTCAAATGCAAGCCAGTGTTCTCAGTTGCTTTCCCAGGAAGAACTGCTGGAACAGGACAACTTAACTACTATGGATGATCCTTCTTTCACAGGTTTTATCTCTGAGGTATTGACAAAGGAGAGCTCTGACGATTGTCAAGATTCTCCTGGTGATGAATTAGGGAGCAAAGAGGAACAGCAACATGCAGTGGACAGTAGCAGTGGTGTGATGGTTGAAATCTCTGAGAGCCATCAGGAAGATTGGGAGAAGTTAGGCCATGAAATTACGAGTGCATCCCGTAGCATTCGTAGCAAAACGGAAGAGCTGGAGGATGTGGAAATGGAAAACAACAAAGAAAATATGAATGTTTTTCAGGGAGATGCTTCAAAAGAAGATGAATATCAGACTCATGAAAAAGAAAATGATCATCACACCTTCTTCAGTTCAAGCATAAAGGAAGGCATTTGGAGTGCAACAAACTTTGAGATGGCAGCTACATATGACCCAAATGACCAAAAGGAGACTGAGAAATACTCAGACAACAGCGTTGATCCAAATCAAACCGTGACCTTTGGGGAAGACTGGGAAAATATTGAAAGATTGTCACCAACTTCCAGCAAGCCTGAGAAAACTACAGGCACCTTTACAACTCAATCAACAGAGGAAATGGGGCAAGAGAAAGAACTGCCACAGCCCAAACAGTTAGAGTATAAGGATGTGAAACACAGTGATGAGGAGAATCTCCAGGCAGCAGATTCTACTGATGAAGGTGACTCCTGGTCTTCTGGTGATGAGTAGCTGCATTCCATAAGCAATAATCATTTTACACATTTACAACATTATATTTAATTCTGGTAAATTCATGAAAGGCATAACATGATACAATACCTTGATTATTAAACCCTGGATTTGTGCATTTTATACCTAATTAATATCTAATTGTAGGGATTTTTTTGAACAATAAACCATAATAAACAATATTTGAGCTGGCTCTGTTTCTGTGTTGCTTAAAAACAAAAAAAAAAACCCCTCACACTTCCAAATACCCAATTCTAAATACCACACTGATTTAAGAAATATTGATATAATGTGCTTGTGCAGTCGACTGTAGAGGAATAAAAAATAAGATCAATTAAAAGAGAATTAATAGACTTTTTCCTCACTAAACAGATTCAGTGAATACATTTATTTAATAAAACTATCTGCTTAATGGGTCATAAAATATGGTGGGACTGTGGGGATCTTTAAAGGTTTAGATGTATTATCATTGCCCTCATCCTTCCAGCACACAGCAGGAACAGCTCTAAGTACAGGAACGAATCTGCGAGAGTACAAAATAAAATGACGTCATGTTCTTTGCTGGCTAGTTATTTTCTACCGCCATTAATTAAAACCGTGACAGGCCTTTAGCTTGTTCAAGACGATGCTCACAGAGAGAGGGAAAGAGAGAGAGAGAGAGTGAGAGATGAGACAGGGGGTTGTAATTGCATTACCTTAGCAGTCTGCCATGCTCTTTTTTTCCCCATCCTTAAATAGATTTCTAGTCTGCTGCTGTGTGCCTCCAATATTTGGGCAACTAGAAATGGGCAGTTGTTGTGCACACATAGGTCAGGATTTCAAGTGTTTTCTTGAGAATTAAACAAAAGTAAGTAAAGGGGAAATATGTTGTCACTGGTTCTGTCTGTCCCCCTCAGCACCTGGGTTCTCTGATGACCTCAGATACTACCACAGGCTTCCTGTGGCACATGACACAGCACAACACACTTGATGCAAGAGATTGCAACTGCATTCTAAAAGCAACTGCAGGGTTGCACTTTGGATTACAGTGAGTCATAAAGATGAGCACATTGGAAAATAATACAAAGACATATAACCACTAAATATTTAGATCATTAAAAGTATATATTTTAATTCAATAACTATACATAACAATAACTACTTAATAATACAAGAACATAATATTTAGATGATTAAAACTGTATTTGAATTCAATAACTATATATATATATATTATATATATTTCTCCAACTACATTACAATGAATTTTCCTCGGTGCCGTGTGTCATGTCATACGTCTCTATTATAAAGAGTGTGTATTGATTTCTTAGAAGACACTAATTAATTAAGGATCCGTAAAATTAAATTAAGAAAGACCCGCCACTACGCTACAAACTGCCTAAGTTTGAGTAATGGCGGAATCTCATGTTTGATTTGCTATTATATTATTTATCCACATTCTCAAAACTAAAATGAGAATCTCCATCCCATCCCCCTGCCCATACAGCAGCTGAGAGGGGCACTCCACCAGCTCATGGAGGTCAAAGTGCTAATTTGGGTCTCTGACAGTGGAATGGAATGTTAGATTAACTGATCAGGCTAATGGAAATATGGCAACAATGCTACTATATACACAGTGTTTATAGCAACCATCCGATGCAGTCAGTTCGGATTCACTCACGAGAACTGCAATACAAAGAGTAGAATAGGATTTAACATATTTAACCCCAATCGCTTATTTCTCTTAATATAAACTACAAACAATAGAACCGAGTTAGTTTCCAATTAAGTACTGTTGTTTGTACGTTTAATAGACCTGTAGCAGTTGTAACAAACCCCCCCTCCCCTCCCAAAAAAAAAAGTTAAATAAATAAGGGTAACAAATATAACATTAAAGAATGAAATACATTCTGTTAAGTACTCACATTAAGGAACTATAGTGTCTTTCCTTTATTTATAGGACAGACAGAGAAGAAATAAGGGAGATGGAGAGTGGGGGGTGGTACCAGAAGGGACCAGAGCTAAAAACCTGAGTTGCCCGAATGAATCTTTGCACACCATGGTATAATGGACCGAGATGCATTTTAAATAGACTCAACAAAGGTTACAAGGTTTATTTAAAAAAGGAT
Organism: Pseudolaguvia tuberculata; assembly: GCA_026260255.1. Lineage (NCBI taxonomy): Eukaryota > Metazoa > Chordata > Actinopteri > Siluriformes > Sisoridae > Pseudolaguvia > Pseudolaguvia tuberculata. Next base: position 11,782,988 of record JAOTRA010000035.1, on the reverse strand, counting down.
AAAAATAAAAAGATCAATTGGTAACATGTTTATTCATTCATTTTCTAACCTCCTTATTCCCTAAACTCCTTATTCAGGGTCATGGGGGTCTACAACGCACCATCACAAGGCCACACATAGATGAACAATCACACACACCCACAAATATATACAACTATGGACACTTTAGAATTTAGACTGTGGAAGGAAACTGGAGTACCCAAAGAAAACCCACACAAGCGTAGAGAGAACATTCTATGGTTAATATGTTGTTTGGCTGTGATACATGTGATGGTTATCCCACACAAGCAGTATAATATAGTGATTAATATAGTAATATATTCTACTATAGTTAACATACTATATAAAATAGAAGAATTACAGCTGGCAGTGGCAGCTCAAATGGTTAAAGTGCCAAGTTGATTGGGTAACCAGGAAGATCTGGGTTCAAGCCCCACCACCGTCAAGTCAACCACGGTTGGGTCATTGATCAAGACACGTAACCCTTCCTGCTCTCTGCGCCTTGACCCCCAACCTTCCAAGATAGGATATGTGAAAAAACCATTTCACTATATAAATGTATAATCCTACTAATAATGGAATTTATTTTTTATTTCATTTCCTAAACTTAATCTTTAAAAAAAAAACAATTAAAGGGAAAAAGACATTTAATTGCAATGATCAATTAATAAATCAATATAAATGGTATTATTTTAACACTTCAGCAAATAAATCAATATTTGAATGCATTTATTTATTTGTCAGATATTTTATTACCAAGCAAAGCAAAAATATAATTAGTAGTAAAAATACTATTTCACTAAGCAGACACTATTTAGTAAGCAGTTATTATTGGGGCATTCAGATGACCAGTCATGTGTAAATGACATTCTGACAACCCAACAGTTGCACTTGACATTGTAACCAGTGCAGCTGACACTGTGGTCATATCCTGCTAAGAATTTAACACCCACAGCTGCCGGGTGAGGGGGTGGGGGGCAAAAAAAAACCAAACCACAATCATTTTAGCTAGGCAAAGTTTATTTAGCCATGAAAATCATGAACGTTTTACTGCAGGAAAAGTGCAAAGACAACAACTGCTCAGACACATGATGAACGTTTGTGGTTAAAAAGCTTAGATTTCCCTCTAGTGGGCAAACCGGGAAACGCGTTTAACATGAACGTTAAACAAAAGAATTTAGGGTCGAATTATACGAGTTGACTAGTATTGGTCAGTCGGAACACACCACACACTGGGTGAAGCTAGAAAGACTACAGCAGCAATTGTTACTCTGTGTTGCTGTGGTGAACAGAAAAGCATCTGCGTGCACAATCTGGTAAACATAAAGGCGGATAAACAACAAAAGCAGAAGATCAGGCCTGAGCAAGGTCCATAACCCCAATTGCCCAGTTGGGGTCAGAATTGGGTATGTCAGCATAAATACGTACCATGAGACTAGATCAGAGTCTCAAAACTTGCTTATAAGAAACAAGTACAGATGTTATATCATTCATTCATTCATCTTTCCCTAATTCGGAGTCCCGTGGTCTGCACATAGGGCAAGAGGCAGGGGTACAGCCTGGACGGGTCACCAGTCCATCGCAGGGCAACAGACAAACAACCACAACCACACACACACACACACACACACTCCAATGGACAATTTTTAGAATGACCAATATTGTTCCTAAGAAACAGTGTTTTTCCAAAAACTGGCTTAATCCAGGGTGAAAAAGACATGATGGAAGTCTTTAGCCTGTTCGGAAGGGTCTGGAGTCCATTCCAGAAACACTGATTCAGACAAGAAAATATACCCTGGATGGGAGGTCAGTCAATCATAAAACCTTCATTTAGAAGAATTCGGAAAGTGGAAAAAAAACTTGAGAACCCTAAGAAAAGCTTTTAAGAACAAGAGGAAAACGGAAAAACTAAACTCAGAATCAAACCAGACAAAAACCCAGTGAGACCCAGCGATGAGGGAAGAACTGAAAATCAGAGCCGGACTTCTTTGTAGGTCAACTTGTCTATTTAATATATAAAATACAGTAAAACATACGCAAAAGTGGGGAAGGGGAAGGTCATAAAGGACAAATGGATACTTTGGTACAATAACAAACACTTTTTTTTGTAAAAGCAGTATATAATTTGTAATAACATATCAGTGCATACTTTGTTTATGAAAATATACACAAATTGTATATCATTCTCCGAAAACAACAGAAAATATCTTTTTTGAGTTTACAACAAAACTCAAAGCATATACTAGCAGAACACAATATATTAGCTTTTTTTTCTTAAAAGTTTTTTTTTCTTCAATTTCTATTCTAGTTGTGTGTGGTGAATATTCTTAATGAACTTACATTTCAGTTATTATTATATGACTCATTCTTTGCTTGTATTTACGCCCATGCATTGACATCGGTGTCTGATCTGAATAAATTAAACGAGTGGCTATCCCTCCTCCTCTAGGTGGAGAGATAGGTTTGTACAATTGACTAAAGATTGCAGCATTTGACTGGTCACTCTTATCAGCTTCTTTATCACTTCCCTCAGTTCCAAAGAAGTTCTATCACTACTGATGGATTTTGTGGTAATGAAATCGTGCAATATTAGTAACACCCCATTGAAGAAAAAAAAAAAAAATCATCAAAATGAAACCCTGAAAACAATGATATTTATAGAGTATTTCATATATAATAAAATAAAGTCAAATTCAAATAAAATAAGATGGCTACCCTACACAAAAAATGCAGAAAATAAACTTTTAAATTATCATTATTATTGCAATCAATGTTGGCAATAATAATGGTAACGATAACCATTATGACAATTATCATAAAAACAAACAATAGAACTGTCACCAGCACAAATTAACACTAGAAAAAAATGAGCTTCTTTAAACATCGTATATGGGGGATATGGGGACGATAGTTATTATAATCTTTCCGTGATGATTGTCTTTCCTTTTGAATCCAATAATTTTGACCGTTACCAAAATATTCTCGTCAGAGCCTGCAAAACTTGTCACGCCTCAAGAAAATGTTCTGTGAATTTGTTCAAAGCTCAGGCTAAACTAGGCGTTCCGACACGCAGCCCCAAGGTGGTACTAGGCATATATGTGTGTGTGTGTGTGTGTGTGTTTTCTTGGCTAGGAGATACAAGTTACTGGTTATAATGGTGATGATTAAGGTGAGATGGCCGCTTGCCAAACAAATCAGAGAGGGACAAAGTTAGAAAGAAAGCCAGAGATGCAGAGAAATAGAAAAAGGGGTAAAAAAAACAAACCAGCTGCCAAGATGGAGGGACTGATGCAAGGCAGGTCTCACCTGAGCATATACATATAATGATGGAGCAACTATAAAAAGTCAATGACCAGCCTCAAACACTTCAGGATGGATTTTGACCCAAAAACCCCCTGATATACAGAGTAGGACTATTTTAACCGAAACTTCACATATGTCATATCAAATCTTTTTTTCCCCCTGGGCGTTTACGGAAAATGACTAATAGTGATTACAGATTTGAGATTACACCTAAAAAATTGTTTACCTCATTTAAACGGTTCGCAGACCTGGAACTGGTCTGGAGATTTCTGCTATTTCTATTCTTCATCATCAATAATGAAACATCCTTCATTCTATTAACTACACTAATAACCATAAAACAATTTGTGTACGTTATTATTTCAATAATATAACTTTTTTTGCATTCTGAGAATTGCACATTCGCAACACGTGTCGAGTTAAGTCTAATCTATTACGTTTATAAGTACGTTTTTTGTTTTGTTTTTTTTCTTTTTTTACACAGAGTGACAGTCATTTTTAATAATTGTTCACTGTTAAAATAATAAAACGCGGCATGAAATTTGGGGCCACAAACACGAGCTCTCTTTCCTTGAACGGCACACATTGTTTCACTGACGATGGACGGAGTGTCTAATAGTACAGAGCTGCGGATACTGTGTGAATTTGGGGGAAGTCGTGGCTTATTGGTTAGCAGAAAGACTGGCCATTTTGATTCCCAACAGGAGCAGGCCACCACTGTTGAGTCTCTGAGCAAGGCACTCAACCCCCAATTGCGCAGTTTTATAACTTGGAGATAAATGTAAGTCGCTCTGGATCAGGGCGTGTGCCAAATGCTATAAATGTAAATTTGAAAGCCAGGTGGTTGAACCAGTATGAAGAAAAAGCAAAATGAAAAGAGCAGCATGATAAAAAGAGAGAGGCGGGCAATGCGGTGTGTGTGTTCTGTTATTGTGTGCACATCAAGGGAAGTGTCTGAGAGTTGGGGGAGGGGGTATAAGCTGACTAAATAGGGTAAAGGTTTTTGTGTGTATGGGGTGATTTAAAGTGCACTCCATCAGAATATCAATTACAGAATAAAAACAAAAACCCATCGATCCTGAAACAGTCATACCCATGTCTGTGCCCCTTGCTGCATCTCTACTAGGCTCGCTCGCAACACGGTTATTTATTTACACATAGAAATAGAAAGACATGTTCACTGAGAGTTACAGCTCTGCTTTAGGCAGATCCAGCACAATGTGTATGATCAATACACGTTTCTTTATGTACACTTCCCCTCATCTGACTAATTTCAGCCTCATCATGAAGCTACAACCATGAGCATCTCTTGTTCTACAATAATTCCTACTATATGCCCACGTGCTGAGTTCCACGAACCCTGGCACGGTCATCGTTTCACCAGTCTCCTTACAAAGGAGCCTCTGCGGAGACAAGGTGGGGGAGAAATTGGGATATTTACACGCTCTGAAAGCCTAGAAATTCACAACCCAGAGCCATATAAAGCTCTGATTGCTTCTCAAACTCATCTGGGTTCTTAAAACGACAGTGTAAGAAAATCTTTGCCTTTATAAGTAAAACTAACAAAATCCTCTGAATTGCAAAGCTAGATGTACAAGTAATAAATACAGAATTTTAGGTTGGTTCTCACATAAACTAACGGTTGTGACTCGACCGCAGACACTCACTCTTTAGGACAGAGTGTTCAGCTGAGCAACCGAGTATTTAATATCAGGACTCAAATTGTACAAATAAGGGCTACATTTCCACTACACCATAGGTACAGTACAAACATACGTACTTGCGTATACAAAAGTGAAAAATTGAGTCGCGGCTCCTGCAACCCAAGAGCGGCCCTAACCAGCTGTTCCTGTAGAGGCGTGCTGCTGAGGGACTAAACGCAAGTTAAGCAGAGAGGAAAAGCAGGAAATAGACTTTTAACCATGACTGAACTGAGCAATTTACCGATCACTGCCAGGTTATCTCTGTCACACCGCAAACACACACACACTTATTGTCAGTCTGTCTGCAGTTCAACGTTTGTTAGACGACTGTATAGATGAGTTCATCTCATGAGTCACCATAGTCCATCCCTGAAATTTTTAAACCTTGATTAGAACAGAAGTACATGAGAAGTTCAGACGTCATCCTTTTGCATGATTTAAGAGACAAAGATTCTGACCGATGATTAAAACGCAACATTATCAGATATCTTGAATGTCAGTACTACCGTTGTTTGAGCATGATAGTCAGAAGAAGAAAAAAGGTCCTTGAGAGAAGAGCTAAAAAAAATAAACAGCGAGAATCAGCCTTCTCTCTCTCGCTCTCTCTCTCTCTCACACACACACACACACACACACACACACACACACACACACACACACACACA
>JAOTRA010000035.1:11763254-11777217 GCA_026260255.1 Pseudolaguvia tuberculata | reverse complement strand
CACACACACACACACACACACACACACACACACACACACACACACACACACACACACACACACACACACACGGCTCTTAGCTAACTTACACTCTACAAAGAACAGCTTGTGATTGGCTGTTCAAGAGGTTTAGCCAAACTTGGATCAAAAAAATAAAGTGTGTCAGTGTGAAGATTCGGTTGAGGACTGAGAAAAATCGGTGCAGATGTCAGTGAAGCTGGTATTTTTTCCCCTCTGTTCTGTAGAAACTAAAAAAGGTCCCACTATGCACCTGTCCAAAATAATCAGGCCATTTAGACTTGCATGTGTGCTGCATTGGCACCTCTGTCCATGCCTATCTTGCAAGTGTGTGTTTGTGTGTCTGTTTCTGTGTGTGTACATCTTGTGTAAGAAAGAAAAAAACTGAAAAAGACTAAGGAAAAAGTATGTTGCATGCTTGTGTTATAGGTGCAGAGAGAGAGAGAGAGAGAGCGAGAGAGAGGGAGAGAGAGAGAGAGAAGGGGAGAGAAAGGGGTGAAATGAGTGTGTGTGTGTATATATATATATATTTATGTGTGTGTGTGTGTGTGTGTGTGTGTGTGTAAGACAAAGGATATCTCTTGTATGGTGTTTTTATGTGTTCCCAGTATTATCCAGTCTCATGCGTTTGTTAGAGCTCTCCTGCGAATCGGAAGAGATTTTTTGATCTCCTGCTGCTCGGATTGGGCCCAGCGCAGCCATGCTGAATTCCGGAGGCCACGGTTGACCTGTTTCGTCTCGCTCGCTGCTGTTACTGCTGCTGATGGTATGAAGTGGCGAGCGACCTGAGGTCTCCAGGCGCAGTGTCCCAGGGTAGTGGGACACACTCAGAGCTGCTGTAGAGCTTGGGGTTGTGCGCTCACGGTTAGGAGACACCGGCTCTGATTTGATGCTGATACCCGGATTAGTATTCACTGTCAGAGTGGCACCGTGAGGGATGGGACCCACTGGCCTGCAATAAGTGAAGAGAGAGAGAGCAAGCTTGCTTTTTAAAAAGCCTTAAAAACATTTAGAATAAAAACACATTGCTGACAGACATTACAGTGATTAAACATTTTTAAGCTACAACTAAACATACAACATTTTTAATGATCCAAACAGCCCTGATTTCAGTGAGTCTGTAAGTGACCCCACAATGACATGAACAGTTTAACCTGGTGGAGAACTTATGGCTAGCCTCATTAGCAAGGCAAAAACAGTTTTTGTCGCACCTGTCCAGGGTGTGCCCCCTACCTCTCGCCCTATGTGTGCTGGGATAGGCTCCAGCAAACCCCATAGCCCCGAATTAGGGAATAAGCAGGTAAGAAAATGAATGAATGAGTTTTTGTCCCCAGCTTTTATTTAAAAAATAAATTAAAAAAAGAAGACAAAACAGCAAAAAATGAAAGCCTCCCCTCCCCTGAAATACTTTTGAACCATCTGATTCACAAAAATATAATGGAGCTTTATCTGTAAGAAAGGGTTACCTCCATGTGTTATCTATGTGTTATAACTAAACACTCCAGATTGCAGAGCTGTACAAAGATTTGTTTATGAAGATAACTGAGAAATTTCAACAATAAACAAAACGTGAAAAACTGACAAAGACGCAACCCAGCCACTTAGAGTAGCAGAAGAGAGAGAGAGAGAGAGAGAGAAAGAGACAGAAAGAAAGAGGTAGAAAGGAAGAGGGAGACAGACAGGTAACGAGACGACGCAAGAGAGAGAGCAAGGGAAAAAGAAAGTTAGAGAAAGATAGACAGACAGACAGACAGACAGACAGAGAGAACAAATGTGAGTTTGCAACCAACAGACAGACAGGAGTTAGAAAGGAAATACGGACAGAAGAAAAGACAGCCAGTCAGACAGAAAACAGCAAGATTAGGAGAATACAGTACCAGCTGAGCCCATCTTCCCTGCCCAAGAGTAAGCTGGCCTGAGAGGTCACACTGTAGAGAAAAAGACAGGCGAAACACACTAGCACCTTATTATCAATACCCCCACCTTCTTTCAAACACACACATGCACACACACACACTTGTTCCCACACTTTCACTGCGTAATCGAAAATGGTGGAATGATCAATGCTGCAGTACTTCTACATGCACTACACACATAAATCTCCCTGGCCTGTTTGTTCCAGCAAAGACACGCAACACTTACAGACACACACACACATCTTCCTCTATAAAACTGACATCATCGGTTTTAACCGTGCGGTTAAACACACATTCACACAGAGCTTTAGATCGCATGCTGAGAATGAATACAGAAAGGTAGGCGAGTGACAAGTTGGGTTCACATAATAAGAATAGCATAAGGATTATTATTTATTTTTATTTATTTAAGTCCACACCTACGGGAAACTAAAAAAAAAAAGGAAGTGTCCAAGTAGACTTCCCCTATGCACATGCATATATAATTAACAATACTACCAATATTTCATATTTCAATACTACTATTAATTAATAATTACTGAACCTATTTAAGTGGTTATTTATTTTGTATGAAACTTATAGCTGCCGCTATAAGCTTGGACAGTTCTGTAAAGAATTTGACCGCCTACTGTATTATGAATAATATTAGAATTCGTAATTTGACTTTCAACACAACATAGCACAGCTCAGGAAGAGATCAGTTCTACCGCATACACGCTTCGTACTATCATAAGGAAATGAAGAAACTACAAACTAATTAGAGATAAGCTAAGAGCTTCCATAAGTGAGGGTGTAAACAACTGGTGATGATAGTGCTTCACAACATAATGTTATATTTGTAGTATTTCTGGCTTTCTACTCAGAAAACAAAAACACATTTAAATTAAAATGACCTGATAATAAATAAACCAGCCTTTCACCCCCTTGTGGTCAATAAATAATAAACTGTGCAACCTTGCCTACAGGGGGCGCTGGACTGACTGATCCACAACTCAGTAACACATACTGAAGTCTTTTAAATCCCTAAGAAGGTTCTTGATATCTTCCACAATATAACCCGCTTGCATTTTTGTAACACTGGTTAAAAGCAGCTTAAACCAAATGACTTGATATCCGCCCATATGACAAACAGATGGACGTCGAGGGAAAACAGCAGATACAATTAGAAAGCGAAGTGAAGCATGAAGTGAGGCGTTGGCAAGCGACAAAAGGACACCAAATATTTTTGAGACTCGATTGGAATCTGGAGCTGTGCTGAGTTCTACTGCAGAGGACAGAATGACAGTGCGTGTGATTGGCTAGCACAGTGAGCCATTGGTGCAGGACTGACTAAAACAGGGTTCCCTTAGCAGCCTATTCACCTGACATTAGCAGCCAGACTGGAGATGCAGTTAGCCATCTCCCCGTTCTGTTTGTCTGCACCCCACATGCTGTGAACAGACCACAGACAGCATACAAACACATACACAAAAGGGTAGATTAGAGAAGTCTTACTTGCCTAACAAACAAGCACACACGTCGAAACTTTACCCTGGAAGTGGATTCTAGCACTAAACATATATATGAGCAGAAGAAGATTCTACAAATTCTCTAAACATGCTGCAAATCTGCTCTTTCTAAAGTAGGAAATACAAAACAAAAGGAATGAAGATAGAGATCTGAGGTTTTTCCAAAGCCAAAGAATAAAAGAAGAGATTACAGCAAGCAGCACTCACTGACATGTTTTATAACAATGGGAAAGTGTTACACTAAATAGCTAAAGGTTAGCGTACGTCTGACCTTTACAGTCGTTAGGTTGCTATATACCATCAATATTTTCTTTGAAACTAAAATGCCCTTTTATGTAAATAACAGTCTAAAAACAAAAGAAAATCAATAGTTTAACCCTAACAATCGATACATATTACTTTTAAGTTTTATGTTAAATAATTCAGTTTGAAATGATATTTCATTAGAATCCTTAATGTGTGTGAAACTTCCTACTCTGCTCCTGCAGTCCTGCAGTTTTTGCTGACAAATGCAGCCATGATTTAAGGAGTGAGAATAGCAGAAAAATAAGGGTGCCCGGAGGTTGGTATTTGGTGTTTTTCTTTTTCTTTTTTTTTTTAACTTGAATTGTAATGTGTTGTATTGCAAAATGTTAACTATTTTAAATCTTAACAGTGTTGTATGACTTAAATTACAATGATTGTTGTAAGTAAATAGTTCAGGATACACTCGTTTCCTTGGGACTCACAAACCCCCTGTCCCCCTTTGTCAATGATACCCCTGGTGACCCATGTATCGTTATATTGTAAAGGACCTTCCAAATCTACAGCCCTATGTGTGTTTATCACTAAACACATTTGGTGTAAATTAGCACACAGATCATTGAACTACACTGAAGTCTCATAGTCAGGTGCACATAAACATTTTACACAACATCTATGTATAGTCTAATTTAAAATATCTACAATGTAAATAATCTGAAATAGGCCAATCTACACACCAGCCCAGCAATACAGATGTGAAATAGTAAAGAGTCAAGAAGCCATGTTAGTAGAGAACCTTGATTAACTTCTGTAGCTGGGCAAAACAAAGTTGGTCAACTGAACAGGAACAGAAACATGGGGTCAGAGGTTACATTTGTGCAAGTGCGTGTTAGTGCATAAACCCACGTTAATGCATAAGTTGGAATATGTGCGAGTGTGTCCATGTGCTACTTACACAAGGTTACTGAGAGAGGCCAGACTGATCTGTTGTGGTTGCTGCTGCTGTTGCTGAGATATGGAAGGCTGCTGCTGTGGTTGCTGTGATACTGATGGCTGCTGCTGTTGCCAAGTGGTCACGTTACTCGGCAACAATGCACCTTGCGGCGTAAAAGCCTGAAGGGCCGTGAGATCTGCACTCGTCAGCTGATAATCTACAGATATCAAAATGGTAAGGGGAGGGGGTGAAGGCAAAAATCATTTAAATACGAATAGATAAAAATAAAATGGAAGGAAATTAACAGGAGATTTCATCTCATTACTTGATCTTTGATTAACTTTTTAAACTTTGGAAAAACTGCTGATGTTCTGCTTGCTGTGAGCTAACTCGGTCATTTCCCCCAACTCCACACAGTCAAAAACCCATGTTGTGACCCTTTTACCTGTGTTGTAGGCAGTTGGCATAGAGAAAGGGGTCAGGAGACTGGGCGTTGCGACGGAAACCACCGGAGTAGTCAGAGGCTGGGTCACCTGGGAGGCACCTAAGCGATGAGCATTCTGCGGAAGAAATGACATGAAGAGATCAACCCCAGTGTATAGGAACGGAGAATATACAAAAACACACTCTACAGAGTGGGGTAAGTGCAATCAGAATTTCTAATGCATCATGGGAATTCTGTTTATAAGTGATTTAATGGTTACAAATTCCGGCTGGAAACAGCTGATCTGATTATGTTTAGGTTCTAAAAACTTTTTGTAGTGTTTGTTTCATAGAAGTTTCTACAATTAAATTTACAGCATTTATCCAGAGCGACTTACAACTGAGCAATTGGGGGTTATGGGCCTTGCTCAGGGGCTCACAATGGTGGCTTGCTGGTACAGGGAATAGAACCCCGGTCTATTAAAACAGTCTGAATTAAAGCCCTCCCAGCCTCTCTCCTGTTCCTTCTCTGGGCAGGACAGTAATGACGGCTAAACAATAGGTCAGTCTGATTCATGCAGATTCAAACTCATGCAGTACATTCAGAACAAACCTAGAGAACAGAGGCTTCAGCAGAAACAATGGCTGTGTGACTCTTGTCAGGACAATGTGAGATTCATTCATTCAGGATTTATGAGAAGGTCTGCATTTATTGCCATTTCGTTTAAATAAAAAGGTTATCCATGGGCTGTAACGTTCTGATAAACAGTCACGCTCATTAAAACCCTGTTATGGGCAACATAAGAGATATTTGATGCTGTCGAATAAGACAAAAATCACACAACTTTGTTTGTTAGTGCTGCATGCCCGATCTCCATGATACTCCATAGAGTGATGCATTTTACTTGGCTGCCTTCTGTGTGTGCATCAAACTAGAATTTACAGGTTTACATGATAAATCCGTGATCAGTTTGATTCTCTTATTTTTAGAAATGTATATGAATACAGCCATATTTTCACACCAGATTCATTTCCTTAAAAATGCCAAGACAACGGTAACTGCGACCCATCCTGAAGAACATGATTTTGTAAATAAAAATAATAATCCGTCCATTTTTGAGCATGCAACAATAAAACTGTCTTTGGTGTAGACAAACACAGCCAAGCAAAGACACAGTGAAACATCAATCGCTGTACAACCAACCAAAAGTCCACATTAGTCAAAAAAGTGATTTGTATTCACCTCAGTCACCAACTCCAGCTCCTCATCTGTCTGCAAGGAGGGTGAAGTCAAAAAAATGGGCATTATAACTCCAAATGGAAAGGAATTATGAACATCCCAAAAAAATGTATGATTTTGGACATCATCATGTAGTGTTTGCTGTAATCAGATCTGACTGCTGTAAGCCTGCTTAATTTAGTCCTTTCTCATTCAGTTCATCTGTTTTAAATCTACTGTGTTATCTTCAAGACTTCCATTCTCATTATTTTCCAAGTTATGTTGTTCTGAATTAACACTAGGAGTGTGTGTACGCGCGTATGAGTGTCTCACCAGCTGCATGAGGCTCTTGCTGCTTTGAGAGGTGATGACGCGGAGGTCCGGCTTACGACTGCTCACCATCTGAGGGCTGGATGGAGGGGGGGATTTGGCTGGGACTACTTTGCCCATGCTGTTACCATTTGAGACAGTGGAGACTGAGAGGAGGCCTGGGGAGGCCCTGGCACTGATGTATCCATTAGCTAAAGAGAGAAGGAGGAGACAAACTACATCATGCATGTCTACATATACACAAAACACATGCTGGAAAAACTTTCAAAAATTTCCCTGACCCAGCGCACACATGCACATGGGGACATTTTCCAGCGGTTTTGTGCCCTACCAGGAAAAACACAGTGGTTGAATATTTGCACAGCAGGAGGAAAGACAGACTGTTATAATTTATCCCACCATGATATTTGCATTTTGTAACAACACTTGCACAGTGTTGCCCATGTGATCCCATTTACCAGATTATGACTAAATCCAAGAGGGAATTTCAGGTAACTGGTGTTTAGTCTGAGCGTATGTGGTGCAATACTATGAGAGCTGCAGGTGTGAGAGGTAAACAGAAGGTCAAATAAAAAAAATAGCAAATAAAAAAAGTACAAATTTAACATTAAGTACGTAAAAGACGGATGAAAATTAATTGATCAGATACCAATTTTCTCTCATAAGGGCTTGCAATTAAGCTGTACTAGAAGGCAGTGTTGCCAACGGACAAGAGCTGGGACAGGGACATAGACCGAAGGACACAGACTGGGTTTTCCTGCAGCTCAGATTCTCCATCATGACTATAACCTATAGCACTTATACACAGCGTACCAGTACAATAGCTCAACTGGAAAGCTTAGCTACATTACTGTATTGGAAGAATTGTCACTATTGTCGTAATGGGTGGCCATTTATTATAAGCGTAACTGGAATCATGAGTTACAGTATGGAACATGCCAGAAAAAAACAAGTTTCATAATATAAGTGATTAAATATTCAATAAAATATATAGGAGTATTTAGAACAACATGATGAATGAAATAAAAACCAGGATTAATATTGTACTGTCTGGTATTCCTATGTAAATCATATTGGCTACTCAAAAGGCATCAACAACAGTGTTACTCTGGCTGTATGACATTATAAACACAACTTGTTGACTTACTACATCAGTGTTGACAGAGAACGATTCCGCATACACTGAAGCACATGGCACAGCCAGTGAGAAGCCCTTCAACATCAAAAGAACTAAAGCTCCTAATTATACCCAAATACCCGATTAAATAAGTACATAAGTGAATACATTTCTAAATAAGTACGCCTCAGTCTTCTGTCCCTTTCAGTCTTTCTGTCCACCAGCCCCGGGGTCTAATTACTACAGGCAGACGGCAAGAATGGCAAGAATGTGAAGTGACGTCAATGCTGACATTCCCTAAGCTCACGCTCAAGTGCAACAGCTGAGAATGGAGACATTAAAAGAAAAAAGATAAAAAAAAAGACAAAGAAAGAAAGAAAGGAAATAAAGGCAGAAAGTATAAAAAAAACAGTTGTAAACACTAAACACTCTAAACACTAAACACTAGTGTTTAGTGTCCTCTAAACACTAGAATTTCTGTGCTGTTGCGACAGTCGCTACACAACAACCTGACCAGTGAACCGTGATCTCTAGCCATATTTGCCCTTTATGACGAGCAAACTCTTGAATCTTCAGCTGTCCAAGTTTGTCAAGGCTACGTGTGAGGAGCTCTTAGCCAGGCCCGCTGGATGGCAGGGAAAAGTGAGATATGGGGAACAGCTGACAAGAAATAGGAGCAGAAATGTGTGTGTGGCACATGGGGTGTCAGCCCGCACCATTCATATCGTTCAGGTTTGTAATTTTGTTCACCTAATCCCTTGCTGCAATCCCCTAGGGCTGGCTGTTTACATGCTAGGGGGGGCGCTGTGTCCCTCAGCTGCCGATTACTAACAGATGCGTGTTTCTGTATGCACAACTGCGGCAAAGAGAGAGAGAGAGAGAGAGAGAGAGAGAGAGAGAGACGACCTGTAAAATTGACCTCTGCGCAAAAGCTTGTACTTCAACAGCATCTCTATCATACTGAACAGAAACCTGCCTTCTGATGTTACCAGAGCACAAGGAGAAGCTTGGACTGATGATGAATAACACTCACCCACTGGGCTTGGGCATGCTCCATTTGAGTTATTTAGGTCACCTCCTAAAAGAGCACCTGAAAAAGGAAAGTAAGAATCCAGTGGTTAGGAAAAATAAAGGGTAAATATGCCTTAAGTTACTTCCCACTTTAAGAAAACTTTTATGATGAACAGAATAACACAGGCGTTGGATTACTGATTAGGAGGTCATGAGTTTAATTCCTAGCACTCCCAATCTGATCCATCAGTAACCCTCAACTGCTCAGTTGAATGAAAAAAAGTGTATTGGGGTATCTAGATATGGGTGTCTTTCAAACGAGACTTTTACTTATCATACAGTGGATTTTATCAAGCCGGTATAATAATGAAAAGCCAATAATAATGCGGCACACAGTTTTGTCTGGTTGTAATATTAAGTTGTAAATAGTAATTCATCAGGCATGGACAGGAAGTACTGCATCAGATGCCATTTTAAACACTGCCAGAAAGATTTGTATCAATCACATCAAATAAATAACGAAACAAATAAACAAAGATCTTTCAATCTCCCATTCAGGATCAAAACAAGCTTTAGTCACATCATACTACAATAGTTAAAGTTATTAAAATGGTTATTTACATTTCTGTCTACGTCTCATACAAGTCTAAGTGTATTTTTAGACCCACTCTTGCTGTTACCATACACTGTTTTGTTCTAGTTTTTTTTTTTTGCCTTATACCAAAAGAACCAGAACAATAAAGTTTCCTCATACTTTTACATGTGCGTGGGTCTCATATGTCCTAATCCCAGTGTACCAGACTTAATAATCTGCAAGACTGCAACACCTTCTATTACTTCCTCCCTCCCCTGCTTTATCCTGAACTTTCATTTATCCATTTCTTTTATTTTTCTACACTCATATTGATATATTTGAAAGCAGTTGGATCAAAAGGTTTTCTACTGTAGAAGAGAAAGGAAAGAAACTAGCTCTTGACACTAAAATACAGAGAGAATTGCATAGTGCATATTGTACATGTGAAGACAGTGATGATGGTCAGTTCAAGCAATAAAAAGACTCTCTGTAGGGCCAGTTAGTGAGCACACAGAGGCTGCTTGTGTGTATGTATCCAACCACATATACAGACAACATTAACTAAATAAAAAAGCTAGACGGTTCAATGAGTCAAAGGAACTGATAACCATTTTGGGCATGTTGGTTTCATGTTTGGGATCACATCATATAAAGTAAAGAACGTTTTAGTGGACATTATCTAAAGCAGGTGTAGCTCAGTGGTTAAGGTGTTCCAGACAACTGAGTCCATATCCTAAGGCTACCCGAGCATCACTGCTGTTCATTTGAGCAAGGCTCTTAATCCTACTGCTTGGTTGTAAATAAATGTAAGTGACTCTGGATAAAATGTAGCATGCCATGAATGTAAGTCTGTGCAGCATGCTTACCTGCACTGGCCGGTCTCTGGGGCAAGCCAGGAGATACTGTGTTCCTCTGGAGTTGTGGTTGTTGTGGTGACAGCAGGCGAGGATCGGTGAGTGTGGAGGTGACAAAGGAAGTAGTAACAAGACTGCTGGGATTGCTGAAGGGCAGAGGACTTTGACTGGAGACGGGCACTGTGACTGGCATGGAGAAAGTGGGAGCTGGCACTGTAGACTGAGAGCATAGGGAGGAAAAGGAGTTAGTGTTGTCTTCCTTGCTTTCCTCACACAATGACGCAAATGTATAAAATGCACTGTAATGTCAAACACACACGCGCACACACACACACACATTTTAATAGCATGCTAGTGACTTGTGCAGACTTTTTAGAAGCAAAAGCATGGGCAGCTGAGATAGAAGTACAAAGTTAATGTACCTCAATCTTCTAAGGAGCTACTGCTGTAGCAATAAACAGTGCCGATTTATGATCTTTTCAGTACCAAATTAGATGGATGTAAACCGAACCTTTTTTGTTTGGGTCTCACAATTTGGATAAACTTGTCGTTTTGGCTAGCATTTTAGCATTCTGTGACGTGACACTAGCTCCTTTTTTCAGTACTTCTTGCACTCAAATTGTCCGCTAGCTTTGTTGAAGACCCATTTTACTGTGATCAGCCACAAAAGCAGGGCCACTAATTTTAGAATGTGGGCCGCAATGGGCCTCTTGCGTCCTGAGAAAGACCCAGTTTAACAGTCTGCCTATTCAAGTCCTTTTGTCTACTTGCTGCTCTGATATTCTCTGTGTACAACAGCTTTATCCGAGACGCTGTCCTTCCTGAAGTTACAGACCAAAAAGGAAAAAAGGGAGGTGGATCAAGACTATGATACGCTGTTGAAATAAAAATATTACCGTATGTTTTAAAGGTTAGAAACATAGAAGGAAAGACAAAATTTTTTTTTATTATATATGTGCGGTCAAAAAAAAGTAACTATAACAGAGTTGGGTGACAAATTGAAACATTCCAATTGAATTCTTATAGTATCTATTTCAATAACAATTGATTTCAATGGCAATGAAATTTGACGTGATTCTTCATGCTGTGACCGAAATAACCCGGAACTTCAACTGAACATTAGAATCATTAACTGGCAGAGCAAATAAACAATCAATAATAATATTGTTTATTATAGGTCGTAGGCATGTGTTACAGCACTGCAAACTAGCCAGGCGTGGGCAAAGAGATTAGTGAGTGAGGAGTGAAGAGGAAAACCGGAAGCATACAAAACTAAACAGCACCGTATATGTAACATGTCCTTGTTGTTACATATCGTACATTATTCCCTACTTTAAACGTTCAGGTTTTACAATAAAAAATGTTGAGTCAGACTACAAGCTCACTTGAATTACTAAAGGACTATTTTACAATGAATCTTAGAAAAACCTCACAATTGTCCTGCACTAGATAAAGTATTATCTTCAGTAACTGCACATTAGAGCAACCTTAAGCACAGTACTCCATAAATCCGATTTAACTTCAGACATGTACGCAATACTTGCCAGTTATTTATCTAATGCATTTAACTGATGTATGTCATAGATTTTAGATTAGAAAAACAGTTTCACTTCAACACGCAGAGAAAAATAGTTCCATTTTCACAGGACACAATGATCTATCCATATCTAATAAGTGTAATAATTCGAACCCGATTTGCGCAGTACTGGACCAAAAATTGCACAACAACTTTTGGATCAACGCAAACCGTAATGGAAGCAGTTTCAAAGAATAAATGATAATCGCAAAATTTATATTGTAATCTTATATTATAGTTTCAGTGCGCAGTGAGCAAATAAGTGGGGTTACAGCCCAGATACCCTTGTGTGTGCGTGAGAGAAAGAACAGAAAGAAAGAATGCAATGGAGCAAAGAAGGTAAGAAAAAAAAGTAGATGAAGAAAAGAATGCAAAACAGGTGGAAAGAAGGAATGCAAGAAAGAAAGAAAAAGAAGAAAACGATGCAAAATAAGGCAAAAAAAAATGCAAAGGAAAAAAGTAGAAAATAATGAGTTAAAAAAAAAGGAAGTAATAAAAGAGAGAGTAAAGAAAAGAAAAGAAAAGAAAAGGAATTTGGTGCTGTATGTTTGTATGCTTTCGCTTGTCATCTTCCTTGAATGGTGTGCTGGGTAACCTGGTGATCATGCTCTAGAACGGGTTTTCGAATTCAATGCTTGCATTGCTACTAGACGGATGAGAAAGAGAGAGAGAGACGTTTTTCTCCGAGCATCTGAAATGAATGTCTAGTGAGCGAAACAAATCTTTTTTAAGAAGAGTTCAGGTGATCATTGTGAAAAAGTATTTTTATCAAAATTACAGCGGCAACAAGGAAACAGGGCCAGATTGTGTTCAGCTGCTCGAACAGCAGAGAAAACGGGGACGAGCACACACATTCAGAGGAAAATGAGAGAAGCGTGGTGGAGGGATGGGGTGAGGTGGAAGGGGGGGTGAGCTATGATATGCAGGTGCTCTGTGAGTCGGTTGCTTGGGCTAACAGCAGGCTCTGTGAGTTGCTTGCTGGGTCATGAGAGGCCCCCTTCACACTGGTACTCACTGACAGTCTATAGCTCTGCATCATTTTATCAAATTCCTCGTCTATCTTTTTGTACTTCTCCTCAGTGCGAGGTGTGAGTGAGAAGGGCTCCTCAGGGTCTGGGCTTTCCGAATCCCGGTGCTCTTTCTTGTTCAGAGCCTTCGATTAGGTCCGGGACAAGATAGGGAGACAGAAAGAGAGACAGAGAGAGGGAATGAGGTTAGAATGGCAAGAAACAAGGGATACTCACGCCATATCGCTTGAAGAGGATATCCAGCTCCTCGCTCTTCCTGAACTTGTCATCTTGTAGGGGGCTCTGGTCAATTGAGTCATCACCGTCTGGCTCAGGACTGTTGCAACCGTTAAATCCTTTCTTTCGCAACGTCTTAAACGGTTCAAATACAGGAGAAAGAGGGGAAAACATATCATCAAGTCATTCACTGAGACATTTGGATCAATTATAGTACTGCGTGAGTTACAGCAGCAGTTAGAAGCTTGAGTTTAACACCTCGACTTCCTGAAACTGCAAATTTTACAGCAAGCTACAGGGAGAAAGTAAAGCTGACAACAATGCTGTGAGAAATGGAAAAGTTCTGGTGTTGCTATGGCACGAAGTGCTCTTATTTTTAGAGGATTTCCCACACAAGCTTTACTCGGAGCAGCTCAGCTTGTGTGACTGCAACCCAAAAGAAAAAGGGACTCTGACCAACGTATGTCCTCCTCTCACAAAAACAAACCTTGTGAAAAGTCAAAAACCGCCACCACACTGTGGTGCTTCAGAAGAAAGTTTTTCTAGTTTACTTTCTGACAGTGACGTACGATGGGCTTTCAGTCAGGACCTTAATTAAACAGGGCTTTCCGTCAGGACCCCAGATCATTACTTTAATGTCCACAAAATTTAGACGTTTCCTTAAGGTTAAACTGGAATATTCTACTGCTGAAAAACGTCTGAACATTCATTCATTTATTATTTCATCTTCTAACCTGCTTATTCCCTAATTCAGGGTCACAGGAGTCTGCTGGAGTCTATTCCAGCATTCATAAGTTGAAAGGCAGGGGTACACATAGCAGTCCATTGCAGGGCCACACATAGGCAAACAGCCACACACTTCTATGGGCAATTTAGAATCACCAAATCAACCTAATATATATATATGTTTTGGACTATGGGAGGAAACCAGAGTACCTGGGGAAAACCCATGCAAGCACGGAGAGAACAGTGTGTGTGTGTGTGTATATATATATA
>JAOTRA010000035.1:11744385-11755227 GCA_026260255.1 Pseudolaguvia tuberculata | reverse complement strand
CACACACACACACACACACACACACACACACACACACACACACACACACACACACACACACACACACACACGTGTCAAATTTCTCACCTGTCTGTTTCGTTCATCTGTGATTCGCTGGATCTGGATCTTTTTCCTCCCCATGTCTGCTGTGATTGGTGGGGTTGCGGTGGGGGCAGGGTGGAGCTTGTGGTAAGATCAGATGGCAAAGGTTGTAGCCGTCCTGGTGAGTGTAGAGGGCCGCAAATGGCAACTAGACTAGCCTGTGTTTCTCTCACTCACTCACTGACTCACTCACTCACACACACACAGACAATGTCCCTTACTCTCTTTATTCCACCTGTCTGAAGCAGCTGGGCTCGTGACTCTTCCCCCACAGGGGGAAAAAGCAGTAAGGACGTAAGGAAAGATTGAGGCCTCCTGGCAGAGCCTTCAGTTCACGGTTTGCTCAGGCTGTAAATCATTTGCTCTGGGTCTGTGTTGTGTTCCAATCCCACTCAGAAGAAAAATCTTATGATGATGGAGATGAAGATGATTAGGATGAAGATGAATTATGGACCTAAAACAGAACGAAGCAAAGAGACCAAAATTAGTTCTATATTAAACAGTGTTAATATTTAGCACTGCAAATAGTTTAATCTTAAATATTTTATTGTTTATAGTGGCTGTGAGCTAAACCAGAATGAAATGCCAGCAGTGGTTGCCAGGTCTGTAAATTACAAAATTCCTCATTTATAACTTAAGGTAACTAGTAGCCAAACTATATCCATAGTGACAGAGACCAGGTAGGTAATAAGGACTTCTGCTTATGTAGGTTAATAAATGTCTTTACTCATCCTGTGAGCTTCTGAAACAGAAACAACAGTTTCTCTCTTTTAATCTCTTAGTTTATCTGGCAACTTTTCTGGGCAAAGTTGAAAGTGAACTTAACCAATCCCATCTAAAACCCGTGATCATGTTTAACCTTTAGGTGTTCAGCTGATTAAGGTAAAATGTTGTATCAGATGAAAATGAAAAGCATTCAATAGCATTACTACCATGGTTGCACAATATACATGCTTTCAGCAGCAACATGGCAACGTGAGCATCTGCAATATAGATCTATAGTCACACTGCAATGTATCCAATATAGTCACACTGCAGAAGGTACAATGTCAAGTGGAGATTATAGACGAGTGGCCCACAGTTAAGAACACAGACTGCAGATTGATAAGTAGCATGAAAACGTATTCCTTGCACGTCGATTTAAAGACTGTTATTTTGTAAACATGTCATATCTAAATCATTCCAGCACAGGAAAACGTTTGTAGCTTTAACAAAGATTAATTTAAACACTGAAGTCTATCCAGAATGGTTTTTACATTTGATTTCTATATCTGAATTTGTTTGAGTTATCAATATTTCTTCTATTATTAACAGATACTGTAAATAAAAATTACAAAATCAACGCAATTATTCTAAAATAAAGAACTCCTTCCAAGTAATTGCAGAGAAAACATTAATGTAATTGTTTTCCCAATATCCTGCAGCTATAGTGACACCATATCCAGTCTCAGCTACCCAATTATCATTGCTTTAACAGTAGGGTTGCAAAAATAATTATTTTAAATAGTTGATTAAATCAATGATTATTAAAACAATGAATAAAAATAAATCAAGGTAAATCCAATGTAAATTGGCAGAAATTATTTAACAGATTTTTCCATTTTGCAATTAATTTCCAAATTAACTTTAAAAATGTCCAACAATTACTAATTGTGTACTTTATTAAACATTTATTTATTGCATTTATCTCCACAATGACTGAACTGTTATTATATACACAATGTATATGTTTAAAAATATAAATATGTAAAGTTTAGTCACTTCTGAATTATTGTCATACCGACTACAGGGTTACAGAAACATATCACTGTAATCTGGTGCTTTCATTTACACTCTTGCATTACAGCGCCACACTGGTCAAACTGCGCTATTGCAGAACCGTTACAATACAGATTAAATCTCAATATTCGACAACAAAGTGTTAATATTTTTCAACAAATATTTTTGTTGACAATTTTTTAAATCGATGCTATCAATAGCGTTAGATAATCCTTGAGAAGTTTGAGAGCCATGTATTTTGTTTTTGAAGCAATCTTTTGCAAAGTGCTGTTGAGTATGGAGATTTTAAGGACGTTTGCTTGACAATTGCTGCGCTTTCTGCTTCAGACCTGCACCGTTCAGCCCCATAAATAATTAAATAAACAAATCCTATAAGCAGAAATGCATTCTTCAGATAACAGCTAAGAAAATGTTCGCCAGACTGCAGAATGAGCAGCATGATAAGACCAAGAAATATATTTTCCTCTGGAGCTTTGCATTTCCCTTAGAGCCATTAGGGCAGTAGGAGGTGAGCTGTGCGTGTATCAGCCTCATTAGAGACATCAAAGCCACATGACTGAGTCTTGTCAACCTGCGGCAAGAGACTGTAGTCCTCCTTGGGAAGGTAACATGAGATTCTAAACTGAACCATTATATAGGTCTGTGAGCAGACAATAATACATCTTCAAGAGATCGATCTACAGTGAGAATGAGAGCTAAAATAATTAACATTAACATAGACATTATCTAATAATACTACTACTAATAATGTTTGTGTCTGATAATCAAGCTTTCCTTTTCTTGTTCAGTAATCGCCTTGGTGCTAGACCCAGAAACATTATCCCTTGTATACAGCAGTTAAAAATAAAATACACTAAAACAAGTACTAAGCACATTCGCTGTGTGCGGGAGTCAGGACTTCCACAGTCAGCACATGTCTGGAAGCATGAATGAGCTTAATGCTACTTAAAAATAGACATGTGGGCTATGATAATTTTAAAACCTGCTATAACCAACCATCGCTGCTTCAAAAAAAGGCCTTAAAATAGTGCTCTATATTTACACACAAATCCAGACTGCGTCCACGCTTGCGCGAACTGGAGCAAACGCTTTACTCTGTGGTACTGAATTCTCTTCGTTGCTTTAAAGATGTTCGGTGTAAAAGCAGGGGTGGAGCCTGACTTTAGAGCCAGACCTGTTTGTACAATGACATTTAGATTAATCACAAAGCTTACAATGGGAAGTGGTAGCTCTGCTGGGCTGGGCTGATTAGAATATCATGTGCTGCTTGGGTTCCTAAGCAAGGTCTTTAAACCTCAACTGCTCAGTTGGACAAATGAGATAAACACAAGTGGCTCTGGATAAAGTCGGCTAAATGCCACAAACGTTAACGAGTAAGACAAGCGGCTGGAAATATCAAATATCAAGTTGACCAGTGTTTTTATTGATGGTAGATTGAAATGGCAGAAATATAAGTGTAAATTAGGACTGTGTAAAAAAAAATAAAAAATAAAAAATACAACCATTAAGAGCAACTTGTGTCCAGACCAAGTTTTTACTTCCATCTAAAAAAAGATGAAATGCTAAATAAAATTTCCACAGACTCGTTTGAAAGGTACAAGAACAGTGCAAGTCGTGTTGAATCTTAGGTTTACACAAACCACATGAACACACACACACACACACACACGCACGCACACACACGCACGCACACGCAGCTGCTGGCTATTATAAAACAGACCCTAGCTTGAATTTTTCCTTCTGTGGTAAAGAGTGGTGAGTAAATGTGAAACCATCACATGCATTGAAAGAGAGATGTTTGTGGTGATCGTTCTTTATTTGTACAGTTAGAGAGTATGTGTTGAAAGGAAGAAAGGACTTGTCTAGCTTCAAAGGCACTGCTACATCAGACTGTGTTGGAATACGGGGTCAGTGCACATGAAAAGCCTTCTTTATCTGCAAGCCCAGTCAGAGACACTAAGCTTCCACCCTCGGAGCACCGAGCAGACCACTTCCCAGCTCAAACCCTTTTCACCTCATGACCATCTCAAGGCCAAAAACGAAAGCTGCATTCAGTAGCACCTTCACCAGCCACTCAGTTCTGTTGAGTTATCAGGGATGTTTTTGTCAGTGAGTTTAGTCAGATCTTAATGGAGTTCACTTGGCATCGCCATTTCTGTAATGACACTGAAAGCCAATGTCTGAACTCAGAAAGTGACACAGATTGCAGTAGAGTAAAATCAGAATTGATAGAGGAGACAGACTGTGTTTTTGGCGTTTTCAAGAATATCCTTAAAAAATTATTTGATGCAGTCTCTTTAATCCAAATCCAAACTTGTACTGAGAACTGTAACCATACAACGTTCATCCTAGCAGTTTAAAATCAGCCATAACCTGCTTAATGTTGTGCTACCAAAATTAGATCTTACTCGAAGAATGACTACACAAGAAAGTGTGCTGTGGTATCTGGCAGTAAGACACTAGCAGCAGGTCTTTTAAGTCCTGTAAAATGTGGGGCGGGGCCTTCGTGGATCATACTTGTTTGTTGAGCGCATCCCACAGATGCTCGATTGGATTTAGAATTGAGGGATTTGGAGGCCAAGCTAATATTTTGGCTAATATATTACCGTTGGCTTACCGCTTCCTCAATACATCCTGATGCCATCTAATGGCCAGACACAACCTGGCCATCCAAAACATGAATCTTTCCATGCCCACTGGTGGATGCTTTTGGAGGTGGATAGGGGTCACTATGCCTTTACTCTCACTTGTCGGCAGTTTTCAGCCCCATATGGAGCAAAGTGCAATGCACTGTGTGTTATAACACCTTTCTATTACAGTCAGCATGAACTTTTTAGCAATTTGTGCGACAGTAGCTCTTTTCTGGGACTGGACCAGATGGATAAACCTTCACTCCCCTCGTACATTAAAGCGCTTTCAAAGTCTATGACCCGGTCACCAGTTCAGCGATAATGCCAGGTCATTACTGGATTGCCAGTAGTTTTCTATAGAAATAACCAACCCGCTGTAGGTTTGTGTGAGTTCATGTATAAAGAGGAGGATAGACGGACCGTGCAGTGATCTGGCATGTAGGTGTAGTAGCTACAACTTTCCGGTATGATACGGGAGAAAGCGGCAATAGATTAAATTGCATCCAGAAAAAGAGGATAATCAACGATGACTCATTATTCAGATGTTAATGGTTGATTTATTTACCCTATTAAAACAACTCCCATTTGTGATGGCATGCTAATAAACTGAACAAGTAACATGTTAACATCTGCTGGATTTAAATACACTCAACTTCTAAAAGTGGTAGCTTAGTGACTGAAGTGTTATCAAAAGGTTATGAGTTGAAATCCCAGAACCACCAAGCTGCAACATGAGCAAGGTCCAACTCCTTACTCTCAACTGTTCCTTTGTATAAAGAAGATAAATGTAAATGTAGGCCAAGGGTGTCTGCCAAATGCCTAAAAGGTAAATCCTGAACAGCTATAAAATAATATAAATGTCTTTTATACAACTGCGTCAAAACAATGTAGAAATGCACCTTACGTCTAGCAGCCTTGTTATGTTTACATAAACCATCAAAATGGGGATTTTATACAGTGTTCCAAATTATTATGCAAATTGTATTTAAGTGTCGGAGATTATTTTTCATTTTATTTTCAATTAAACTCATGGATAGTATTGTGTCTCAGGGCTCGTTGGATCACTGAAATTAATCTCAGACACCTGGGATAATTAGTTTGCCAGGTGAGCCCAATTAAAGGAAAAACTACTGAAGAAGGATATTCCACATGATTAAGCAGACCACCATTTTCAAGCAATATGGGAAAGAAAAAAAGATCTCTCTGCTGCTGAAAAGCAAGAAATAGTTGAATGAAAATCTTAAACATATAACGAAAACTTAAGCGTGATCATCGTACCGTTTTGTGGCCGATTCAGAACACACGCGGGTTCGAGCAGATAACGGCACAACGAGGAAGGTTTCTGCCGGACAAATATGTCGGATTAAGAGAGCAGCTGATAAAAAGCTATTACAAAGCAGCAAATAGGTATTTGAAGCTGCTGGTGCCTCTGAAGTCCCAAGAACATCAAGGTGCAACCCTGAATGGTCCAGATGGATGGAGTGGTGGGGTTGATGGACGGCCACCAGGTTGCGACGTCAGCAAGGAGATGTGGAGTCATGTTTTGGCCGGAATCATGGGAAGCGAGCTGGACGGTCCCTTTAGGGTTCCTGAAGGTGGGAAAATTACCTGTGAGAAGTAAGCGGTGTTTCTGACTCACTACTTTCTTCCATGGTACAAAAGGAAGAGCCATGCTTTCTGTAATAAAAAGATCTTTATGCATGACAATGCACCAACTCATGCTGTAAGGAATACCTCTGCATCATTGGCTGCTATGAGCATAAAAGCAGGGAAACTCATGGTGTGTCCTCCATCCTCACCTGACCTCAATCCTATTGAGAACCTTTGGAGCATCCTCAAGCAAAAGATCTATGAGGACGGGAGGCAGTTCACATCCAAACAGCAGCTCTGGGAGGCTTTTCCGACAACCCAAAAATGTAACTTTGCGTGTTAAGTTGTTATTGATTGAAATAGTTTTTGATTTTAATAAATATGAACTCTTAATTCTGCAAATTCAACATTTTTAGTTGTTGTTTTTTTAAACCTACAATATGTTTTGTTGTGCGTAATAATTTGGAACAGTACATTTTAAGTTTTATATTTTTGAAAAAAATACTGTTATTATTGGGAGATTTTTTCAGTAACATTCAAATTATAATCTAATAGTTGATTATGCTGACTGTCATTTGCATCGTCAATTTAGGAAAATCAGAGAAACTTATCTTTTGCATAATAAATTGGAACATGTGTACATGTGATATAATAGTTGGTGCCAGATGGGCTAGTTTAAATATTTATGACTGCTGATTTTCTGGTATTTCCACACACAGCCGTCTCTAGATTTTACAAACAAATTAATAATTAAAGCAATTACTCGATTGAGCAGCAGTGTTGTGAATGGAGGACAGCTTGATTCGAAAGGTGTAGGGACGAGAGCATGGTTTAAGATCCATGGACAAACTACACTGCCTCAGTGTTAGACCTTGCTTTACCCGTAGAACAGGTGGAAAAAGTATCACAGGCATGCATAACATGTCACACTTTAAGGCGGATGGGCTACAACAGCACTAAGGTTCTGTTTGTCAGTAAAGAACAGCCTGCCGAGGGCACATGCTTAATAAAAGTATACAGTTAACAACAACAAAAATTATGTTGGAATAATATGACGGATCTTTATTTCTGCTGAGGCACACAGATGATAGCGTCCTAAAAAATATAAAAGTAATCAGGTTTGCATCAACAATCCTAGTTGGTAAAATGGTCTGGGGATTGTTTTCGAGACACACTTTGGATGTGATAATACCAAATCAATTATCACTACATTGACCTATTTCAGTAGCGTTATTGACCATGTGCATCCGTGCAGGATCACAGCTTACCCTTATCACAACTTATCTGCTAATGGCTACTTCCAGCATGATAACACACAATGTCCCCAAGCAGAAGTCATCTTAAAAAGGTTTCATAAACACAAATTAATTTTTTTTTAATTAGCATTTTAGGTTACTGAATCAACTTTTGGAGAGGTAACAGAACTGAAAATCTAAAACTTCTGAAAAAAGGAATCTGAAGAACTTGTTAAGATTACATGATGCATCAGCATAAAACATCATGTACAAAATCTGGCCATGCTTAGCATATAACAAAATCTAAAAAGATCCTACTGAGTATTTAGGAGATTCTCAGATAAAATATAAGGCGTGTGTAAAATTCCAAAGTTATTCAAAATCCCAATACAAAATCTGAAGTTACGAAGGTAATTATATATTTGCGTGGTGTCGTCATTTCTCTGAAATAAAAGACTAATACAGGCAACTTAGAAATCATTTGAAACTAAAATAAAATTGACAACCCAATGTTCCGGAGCACAGCGCTATTGGCAGAAAGGTGATAAAAGGTGTAGCTTAGTGGTTAAGGTGTTCAACTGATATGAGAAAGACTGAGGTTTGATTCCCAGCTCCACCAATCAACCACCACTACTGTGGGACCTTGAGCAAGGTCCTTAACCTCAGTTGTACAAAAGAGATCAAATGTAAGTCGCTCTGGATAAGATCGTCTACTAAATGCTGTACATGTACATGTAAACACCAAACCCAGTGGATTGACGATAAGAAAAAAAGAAAGCTGTGTATGGCTATTAAGAGATTATTGCAAGCTCTATAGCTGATAAATATGGTGCTGCTCATTTCTAAGCCACTGCCCTGCTCATTACTCGATAACATTTTTGCATGGGGAGCTACAGCAAGTAAAACAAGCAAAAATAACTTTATTCAGCCTATGTTGTAATACAATTGACTTTATGATAAACACTGCAGTTAAAGCAGCATTGAATGGCAGTGTAATACAAACACAATGCTGCACACTGATAATATTTATTTCACTGAAACAATGTTCAAATCCACTGCAGTGGTAATTACAGAATCACTGAAATAATTACAACGGTACTACTTTTACATACTTTTGCCTTCAGAGGAACCTTATCAAACACCGTGCTGCTGCAATCCATCTTATGCTGACGTGCTCTGAAGCACCTAAGTTCCACTTGGATAAGCACAGAAGGTGCACATCCATGTGTGGGCATACGCCGTTCTGTGCAACTGTGTGGGTGTGAGAACATGTAATCTCCTTTGCAGGGTGAGAGAGAGAGAGTCCAGTTTTGTTATCCCTGCCTGCAACTGAAGGGAGAGTAGCCTGGGGCTTAGAGATAAGAGCCAGCGCCTTGACTGGGACTGGATTCAGGCCAAAGTGGCACACAAAAATCCATCACCTTTCCAGCTTAGCACAGGATCTCTGTGTACCCAACAGCACAGTTGTCAGATGTTTAATTCAGCGGTTTGCAAATGAGCCGCTTCACAAACAACACCCAAACCACAGCTTGTTCAATGACAGTCATCGACAGCCATATGGTGCAAGTGTTGGAACTAGTAAGAGTCAAAACTGACGTAAAAGCAACGGAGTACGAAGAGCAACCACAGGCTGTAGCGTTTAGGAAGATGTAGGCCTGCATTGAGACTCCAGATACAGATGGGGGATAAATGGGATTAGAGTTGTACAGAGTTTATTTCATGAAATAAAACATTCAACCAAATAAAATCGTTTAGTTTTGGTCTACAATTTTTTTGGTTTCCACAACAGACCACAATAACAAAATTCACAGTTTGACGATGATCTAGAGTAAGGCAGCTGAGCTCATGGAGTTTTAATTAGCAAATGCTGTTTCACTTCAATTGGTGCTAGCTTGGTTTGGGTACGGAATTAAAGTCATCTCAAGTTCATTTTGGCAGATCTACTACTGGATACTAGGCATAACCATAAGGGGCGACATTTGAGAAACATAAAGATACCTTAGCAAAAACATTTTCCAGTTTCTTTACGTTTGTTATTAGATTAGCTGAGAACACCATTACCCGTATGTCAAACTACCCAACACAAACATAGCATTTGTTAGTACACAGCACTGTATAAGGTGTAGTTGCTTGAGCTACCTGAAAGAAAATGCTAATGTGTGAAAGAAACATGGTTTCTTAAGCATTACTTCTTTATAGCACTGTCGTTCTACCTTAACTGGGGTAGTGATGGCACTTCTGATGCCCTGTGATTCTCTCTCTCTCTCTCTCTGATTTACTCCAACCTTGGGTTGTACTGCCAGCACCAACTGCAGGATATTTTCAGCCTGTTGCCTCATGTTCCCTGACTGGCAGGCACTTGCTTACACCAACATGGTCACTCAGCTGTTGACCAAAGTCTGCTGCCATTTTGCCTTTTCAACTTACATTCGTCTCTCTCTCTTTTGCTGTACGATGATTCTATAGTGGGATGGTATGTTATGTTGAGGACCGCGATTGTGTTTGCTTTGCCGATGCATAATGAAAGAACTCTAAAACAAATCGTACGAGGAACCTGATCTTTAAATAGAGGGGGCTACAATGCAAGGGCAGCATTTCTCCTGGCAGGACAGAGAGAGGCAGGATGGCAAGGGGGATGGGCTCTGATTCTCAGCTGCTACTGTCTAAGCTTTCAACAGAGTAGACGTGCAAACTGTAACTTTCAGGCTCCAGTAGGTGGGTTTATTTCCTGTCGGGGGTATTTAACTTGATTTAGCTCAGTTTTCTTTTTTTTTTTTTTACAGACGTTATAGAGCATGGAGATGTATCAAATGACGGGATAATATAGGGAATTTGTGCCGGAAATGTTGTTTTAGTTATTGTAAAATAAATAGAAAAACAAGCATTTCGGCATATAACATACTTGGAGAACTCTGTGTCATAAAACCTTCCATATTTTGTTTGAATCTGAAAAAGATTTCATGTAGGGCAGATCAGCTGCCAGTTTAACGAATAAAGCTGTAGGCTATGAAGAAAGGTGGGCGTAAAGACCGACATAGTTCACATATTAATATTAATCATTTCTAAGATTTCAATGTACCACATGCTTCAGTTGATCGAAAGTAAAGTCATTAGATATCAGTTGCGATAAAGTTCCTTTTTTTTTTTTTTTTTTTTTACACAAAGCAGAACAGCTAATAGTTTATTTTGTGTTCTAAGATCTAGCGAATGACAAAGTTTCTAATTAAATGAAAATCTTCCACTTCAAGTGAGAAAGCTTGTGTTTTCTGTAACGCTATAAATAATCTTCCTGCTATTACTGCTGATACGATTAGTACATTAAAAAAATGTATTAAAACCTTTTTGTTGTCAATTTGTCTGCAATTATATATTGTCGCCAGAGTGGAGCTGTGGTGAAAAACACTTATTTCTTAGTTTGAATATAATGTAAATTATTCATTCATTCATTCATCTTCTTACCCGCTTATTCCCGAATCCGGGGTCACGGGGGTCTGCTGCGCCTATCC
>JAOTRA010000035.1:11686283-11707022 GCA_026260255.1 Pseudolaguvia tuberculata | reverse complement strand
TCTCTCTCTCTCTCTCTCTCTCTCTCTCTCTCTCTCTCTCTCTCTCTCTCTCTCTCTCTCTCTCTCTCTCTTCCTGATTACAACACCTTAAAATGGTAATGGGGAATGACTTCTTGCACAAAGGCTTTTAATTGGACCAACTCCTCATTCATTTGCATATGTGTGTGCGTGTGTGCTCAAGGAAACAGACAGGGATTTTCCTTACAATAACAAATGCACTACACTTGATGGTGAATTTTTGGACAATTGAATATATTCTTTTTAAAAAGAATCAGAATCTCCTAATTTTTCCACGAAAAAAAAGGAATCATTTTAGAAGGATAAAGCAGCTAATTTGGTTTAAAAATAAATGTGAAAAGTTATTATTGGTCTTGCCATTAATACAGTTTAGTAAAGATCTAAGCGAGAGAGAACATGATGCCACATTAACCTAGACAACATTAAGTATTTATTAATATTCCATAAAAAATACTTTAGTACTTTCTGTTGATTACCTCTGAATCGATAAAAAATGTAACACGCTGATAAACACTGCATAAATAACACTGGATTAATCAAATTAAATTCCTTAATTTGATTATTAAAAAATGTTCTCTCTGTCTAGGACTGAATCCAAGTTTCTTATGTCCCCCTGTGGCTGGAAGATGGTTGGCCGAAGGGGTTGGCTGTTATCTTTGGTTATCTAGCTGTATGAGTGATGTACGTTCTTCATAAAGCTAGATAACCGAAAGTAACAAGAATCCCATTACACACCTGAAAGGCCACACCCATCCAACATTCCACAACCCACCTCTTTTACAAGAGTCACCGCATGAAAGAGCATCTAGAAAAAGCAAAAAATCGGTAAGGTGCTTTTCACCATGCTGTATACTTTGAAATGAATATGTGACATATAGTGCATGGAAACAGATTGTCTTCAGAGTTGAGAGCATTATTAATGGCTATTGATATTCTGCAAGTGAATTTGATGAATATATTTAGATCATTTTATTTACTGACTGGTTTACTCTTGAATGTGGTGTACCCAGGATTAATCCTTGACCTTTCAGGATATAAAAAGTATTTGAGTACTTTAGCTGATTCATCCTTTTTTTACTCTGCACAAGAAAATCATCTGAATTATTAAAATGTGTCATGCAAATGCAATCACATTCTACCTGTCTGTATTCTTATATTTTCTTTGAAAAAAAATAATATTTCTCTGTCTCCAGCATAATATGACTGGACAAACATGATCACGTTTAATCTCCTGATCCCAGAACAAAATGAAACGTAAGCAGCGGCTTATTGTTGCAGTCACATGGCCAGTATTCAGTACAGTACACCATGTTCTGTGCGGATTAGTTCAGTGGTGAAACATGTCTGCATTAAAGAGCACTATGAATCTAAAATACATCTGTAAATGGTTAGTGGGAAAGCTGATACATTTTTAGGATTTGGCACATATGCAATGTAAAGTTGACAGTGCTAAAATGATAGTAAAGTAGATAGTTCAAATGCTTTTCTATTTCTCGATATGAGCCAGTGGTCAGAGCTACTGACCCAGAACGGTACTGCAGACAGCAGCTATTAGGTGGACAATCCTATGATTCGGAAGCCTTTGTCTAATCAGATCATCACACCTTTACACATGATCTCATTCAAAGTCTGAAAAAGTGGTGTTACTTCTTTAGAGGAAAGCAAGCATATTTATTCCTTTTCCATGGGTTTTGTTAAAATTGAAGGATTTAAAAAAAGGGTTTACAGTGAAAAAAAATCTTGATTACAGTCAAGGCCAGGTTCGTAATTATTGAGTTTGTATATATTTCCCAATCTAAGGGGAAAAAAAATCCACCCAAGCAACAAGTGGGTTATGTACTAAACTATAGTTTTGGAGAAACAAGGACTCAAGTGATATACAGTTTAGATAAAGCATTCATAGGAGTGCATGTGAGTGTGTGTGGTTGTTCGTCTATGTGTGCCCTGTTATGGACTACCGTTCTGTCCAGGGTTTACCCCTGCCTCTCGCCCTATGTGTGCTGGGATAGGCTCCAGCAAAACCCAATAAGCCCGAATTTGGGAATAAACGTGTACGAAGATGAATGAATGCATGAATAAAGCATTCATGTGTGCCTTTTCATATAAACAGCTTATGCCCTTGGCAATCTAATAAACAACAGCATCAGCTTATCGGTCACGGTCAGGGCTGCCTGCTGCAATGCAGCTGCTGCATTACTGTATCTTTCTATATGGTCTCAGCATGGCAGTTTATGTCTTGCTGTCTGACATGTAAGGGTCCAGGGAACACCAACATTCAGTGGCAATATCAAAACAGCCCCTCCCTCTCTCACCACCAGGGGTTTTTTTTTCCAAGTGGAGCCAAAATTATAATAATGAAGCAAAGAACTTTGTCATGTACTGGTTTAAGTCTAACCAATTGCCTTGCGCAAACCAACTCAAGCTCAATAAACAGTAAGTGTATCCCTCCCCTGTTCTCCCTTTTCCTCACCCTGCCTCTTTTTTTTAGACTTTATTGTCTATAGAGCAAGCACACTTGTCAAACAGGCTCGATGGGCTTTTTTTCTATTCTTTCAATACTGTTGAACTATAGTTTGAGAAAAGCTACCCAACCCTAGTTGCCCTGTTTTCTACCAAACACACCAACTGAGATTTAAACAAGCCACCCCAGAGAACTTGTGTATTTATTTACAAGTTGTGCTTTACTGTCATTCCTGTATAGATTTGATTAGATTTCTAAAGATGTTAGCAATGATGTCATAAAAGTTTTGAAGCCAATTTCCTAAAAAATTTCTAGTAAATACACAACTATGTATACACTAAAGCATACAATAGAGTGACTTATTCTGTCAAAATCTGCCAAAGTAATTTTCTTGTGCAAAAGTTGCCAGGCTGTTCATATACTGGCCAACTGTTCAATTCATGCTTTAACACACCTACAGATCTACTAAAAGCACACAAATCCTATTGTTACCTTAACTGTTAATGTCATAAGCGTTACAATGGTCTCTATTCACTCTATTTGCATAAGGCATTTTTCTAACAACGGCCTGGAGAGGGCTTAAGAGTATGCCCACTTTAGAGGGTCACTGCAAAAAATGTCAAGTGCCAATTAGAGAAGGTTTGCTGCCATTCAGTGAGACTACACCCTGCTAATTCTACATTTAACTTTATCCTATCCAACTCTCTTCCATTGTTAGCCTGCTCCTCTAGACTCCAACTCGAAATAGTTTCACCTGTTAAACAAGGTCCACCTTTCAACATGACACCAAGATTTTATATCTGCTGCTGCCGAGCCCCTTTGAATGAGATATTTCACATTGTATTAAACGTGGAATATTATATATGACATAAAATTCCTCCTTTTTTGCAGTTGACACTAAAAACAAGGTTGTTTAATAATAAGTAATGTATGTCATTTAAAAGCTGTCAAAAACATCAATTGTTTCACCCTTAGATATAAACTTGTATAATGCAAATAGTAAGAAATGACTCGGAAAGAAAACGAGTGATTGTATGATCTGGCATAGAGGGTGGAAAACGGTTTTGTTCACTCTGGGCCACTGTTGGTCCTACCCTCCACATTTCCCTCTGTTAGCATTCTGCTGCCACGCAAAAAGGATTTATGCCTGGGTCTCTTTATTTTTCATTCAGTCTCTCTGTGTAGGTTTTTCCCAGCCTTGATTCTCAGATGGTTGAGTCTGATTTGCATGCATTTGCATAATGAAAGTCATTTGCATGCTCCAGGGCAGACTGTACCATGTGAACAGACATTAAACGGTGTGCTTGTGTGTGTGTGTGGGTGGGGGGGGGGTGCACACAAGTCTGATTGGGTATACCCTCTAACAGTTTCCAACAAACTCATGTTTATGTTTTCACAATCTTTCTTCATTTTTGTTCATACAGACGTTCAGTTTCGGTGGTAAAAGATGCTAGCGACAGGGATGGAAAACATGGAGGTTGTTAAGGAGGAGGGGCGGATTGGTGCTGAGACTCTCTGTGCCCCACTATGCGTTGCTGCTTTCAGCCCCTCCTTTCGCTGCCTGTCTGCCTCTTCCTCTTGTGACGAGCGGCAATCTACGCTTCACCACCATCTTAGAGAGTGTTGGCATGAAATGGAAGAGAAAGAATGAACAAGCAGGTAGCCCTACCATTACTCTGCTACATTACACACATACACTGTATTCCCTATTTTTTCCCTCTCTAAGACATTTTCACTTTAATTACTGAGAAATTGCACGTTGCTGTCTTATTGTTTTGTATTCGCTAGTATTAAATCATTTTCCGTCACAATGGGGGAGTCAGAGCGGGCATCTGTGGGCACAAGATTAAATAGAACGCCAGCAGGGATTTTGCTGCCCTCCTCGCCGCCATGCCAAGCACTAAGATGGCAACCTGCCATTTTGAAGAAGGCTAACAAGAGCATCATTTGCAGAACGATGCAAAACATATTAAAAAAATGACAAAAGACATTAGCATATTTACATTATATGTAAACCAGCACCAGGGAGCCAAGTTTAACACCTGCTTAACTAAAACACCAGTTACAGTTGGCTGGGTCCAATTAACAAATGGGAAAAGAAAAACAATGCTGCCTATTGTCCAAAATTTGCTCAGACAGCTGTCTTTGTTTGGGTCCAGACATGCCATGGCCCAGTTGATATAGTGCAGGGAAAGTGTCGCACTCCCATCACAGCACAAAGAACATTTACTAAGTGTGAGGTCTAGTGAGAGTAAACAAGACAGGTAGCAAAACAATATTATTAACAATAATAATTAACAATATTTATCTTTAGGGTAAATTCTATATTATTATTTGTCCACCAGACTCTTTTTATGTGAACCAAGCTTTGCTGGGTATGAAAGTAGTTAAAGCTATTGTTTCTATTTCTTTAGAAAAAACATTGGGGTTCCAGAACTAAATTATATTGTGTATTTGTGTGTCAGTAAAAAGAGCTGGCAATATTTTGGATGAATCTGGCTTAGAAAGAGCCTGAGAAAATTATGCATGGCTAAAACAATACAAACAGCAGTGCCTCGGAGGCTGCTGAAGCAAAAAATGGTGATGGGAAGCAAGGCTGCAGTGTGTATAGCTGGGAGGCAAGTAGGGCATGGGCAAAGGGGCAGACACACTCATGTCTGCACAGTCACACCCACCCCTTCTTTTGGAACAGCCAAGCAGCTGGTCTCCTGATCTCCATGCAGGCACCAGTCTTGGGAACAACCACGGCCCATAAAGAAAATGGGCACCCTGGGCCCCCCAAGTCTGAGGGTGTCTGTACACCCCTCCTTGCCGTCTCACCTCCTCCTCCTTCTACCAGCGATGCCGAGGGCCTGGGAAGGACTTGAAGTTCATGGCCAGACCGCCTATTGAGCTGACAGGCTGACTGTTTGCTCAATTCAGCCCCCCATTCAGACCTGAGTGGGGAGGGAGGGGAGCAGTTACACAGTAGCACTGCAATGGCTATTCATTCAGTGAGAGGGAAATCAAGAAAGAAAGAATGTGAAAAAAAGAATGAAAGAATGATGGAGCAACTGAAAAGAAGGGTTGCATATATAAAAACCAAGATTCAGTGTGCCGCATTTGGCTCCAAAAGGCTTGTGCCCACCAACATACCCAGAATATAAACAGCTCTAACAGCCCCTGCCCCCTCCTCTCTTCTAGTCCTGCTGCCCAGCTTTAACAGGACACGTGCTGCGGGTGTAAATTCACCTCATTCAGCTCGGTGTACAATGACAACAGTGTGCCGACTATTTCCTACGGTCACGGTGGCATACCCTCACCCTCATTTTCAACACTTGTCTGTACTTCCTCTCACCCTAATTCACCACAGGCTTTCTTTTTTTCTGTTGTGTATCACCTGCAGTTACTGTCGCATCCTAAGCTGGATGGCAGAGACATGGGAAAACATGGGCTCAAAAATGGTGTTTTAAAAAACTTGGTTTGCTTTCTTTGGGCTTTCTTTGTAATTAGACAAATTATATTTGTGCCACCAATATGTCTAATTATTGTTATTCTTGATTGATGACATCATATAAATTGAACACACGCATTAGCAATATTATTTGTTGTAGTTGTGTTGCTTACATCATACTACTGTTTATACCTTTCTATGCATTCTACATGCCACAAAAAAGCCATTTGTCACTAAGCCCTAAGCATTCACTTTAAGTTAAGTGTGTACAACAATAAGTACCGATTCTGGAAATATTTGCATGCTTTCCTGTTTTCTCCTTGACCTTAATATTTTAAGTTGCTTGTTTGAGTTATGCAGCAAAAGAGCAACGGCTTTGGTTTCACCTCAACCCTGCACACTTAGGATCTATCACATGTTTCGACTTTGCTTTACTCTCAAATCGTTCTAAGCGCCTAGACTTATCCTTAACTTTATCCTCAGTCTCAGCCTGGCAGTTACTCCTTGCATGCACTCATTACTATTTACAACTAATCGAATTCCATTTATATTTTTATGATAGTCAGTTATGTTTATATGCTATTGGTAAGCTCATACTCTTACTCGTACTGTATCTAACCATGATCTTCTCTCTTTTTCAGGTGATGCAAGGATTAAAAAAAAGGATTTAATCCAGGATGTGAAATCAGAGCCTGCTGAGGAAGTACATGATCTAGATGTCTGCACCATTTCATTGTGTGCCCCAACATTATTTCATTGAAGCACTTTAAAGCTAAACATGTTTATAAAATGGTTTCATCTTGGTATAATCTGATACTCTAAAACTATCCGTTCATTATATATTATATAAGGTGTGTGTGTGTGTGTGTGTGTATTGATAAGGATTGATATGATTAAATCAATTGTTAGCATAGAGCACTTTAAACATTCATGTCTTTTCTTCATTGCTTTCTCATATCATGTATTTCATGTCACAGGCCAGACTCGAGAGCAAACACTATGATAAAAAGGACACTGTTTAATCTAACTCGATTGTTATGCTCAAAACAAAATAGCTAAATATCAGACTAATGGTTTAGATATCATAAATGTGAGGCCCCCAGGCAGCAGTGAAGGGTTACTGCACTGTGATTGAACAGCTCTGGTGTGTCTATATTCACACATCTGGTTTAGAGAGAGCTGTTGTCTTTATTCTCTATGCAATTCAAGTTGTTATACAATCATTGATTGACCAGTGCAGAAAGATCAAATTTGGAAACTTTTTTAAAATTGGTTTAATAAAAAAAGCCACTTGTCTAAATACTGCCATATTGTGTTTTTACAATGGAGTGGGATTAAATCACCCTTATAAGAAATAAGTAGTAATCCTATTTGCACTAGTAGCTTAGTTATGCTTAGTTAAGCTTCTATGTAGATTTTAAATGTAAAACACTACTACTTATATTATGTTTTCTTCTTTCTACTCCTTCTTTTTCCTATTCTTATTCCTTGACATATGATTAAATCTGGGCAGAGGCAAACATATATTTTTTAATGTCTATGCAAATGTATTTAATGTGATTAAGATTAATAAGGGACTTGTGCAATTGATCTTGAGACCCATTTTATTTTTTTCGGAGAGTAATGTCCTTACATCCTAAAACAATCAACAAGCAAGTTATTAGTACGTATATAGTATATTAACGTTTTATAAGGAAATCAAGAAGAAATGTGTGTCTTATGGTTAAAAGCCATTTAATATGCAATATTCTGTGCAATGTGTGCTGTATAAATGTTTTTTAATGTCATTAACATTTTTCTAATTTTAAGACTAACATAAATAACTTGTGTCTTTTCTCTTGTGACATTGAATCAAGTTGTCTTGTTATCAACATTATTAAACATTTACAATGAAAATAAAGGAGACTTGTGACTTTCTGTTCCACAAGCACATACCATACTGAGGTTTTCAACGATTCATTTTTAACTTGTATAAAATGACAACAGTTTCATATTAAATTATTAGATACTAGTTATTTACTTATTTATTATGTTTTACCTTTAGTAATTTTTTTTCACAGTGCTAGACTCACATCATATGAAGATGTGTAGGTGGACCTTCATGATACCTATACATACACAATGCATGGTTTTTATTAGCACTTCCATTTGCTTTGGATAAGTACAGGCTGGCATTAACATGCACTGCAAATAACAGCTTGCCCTTATGTTGGTCACAGAATCACTGTTTTGAGAGTGACTGAGAAACTGGACAAACATTTTTCTGCAGACATATACCAAAGTCATCTTCTAATCTACAGCTTAGTTTAACCCATTACGTCTCTATATAATGAATGCACGGACGATCATAGCACGTCAAACTCCTAAACTGATATAGATAGTGACGTGTTTATTTCTTAGATGAATTAAACCCCTAAACTCCCATTGTGCCGAGAGGCATATAAAAGCATGTACTGTAGAGTGTAATAAAGCCGATATTGAAGCACTTTTGGGTAAGTCAATACCACAAAGCAACACAAGGCCCATAACAGGATTAGCCCCGGTTTCCCTCATTCATGCCTCATTCAGAGCTGAGTCAACTATGGGACAGGAACCACCAAGTCCTCTCACCGTCAGCAACAAACTGCTTAATTTTTTACAGCATTACGTTTAAAAACTCAGGTAGTAAGTGTTGGAGGAAAATCCCATAAATACATGAACTAATTAAAAAGATTACTGTTAAACAAAGGACAATTTATGTAAATGGATGCCCTTGTTAACTGTCAGTTTGCTGTCCTGTATATATTAAATACATTATTCAAGTTTCTTTGTAAAAGTGGATATTGTTTTAAAATGTGATATACTATGAAAAATAGAAATCTGAAATATTTCTATTTAAATATCAATTTCTATTATACTTAAAGTGTGCAAAATATTAGCAAACAAGTAAAGTGCACTTCAGTAGCTGGGAAGTCAAATATAAAAATAGGCCCTGTTTTTGGGTTTGTCTTGAAAAATATCTAAAATGCTGATGTGTTAAGACATGTCGGTTATCTTTTGCTGACAGAGTCCTGATGCGGTGGGTTTATTGTGGTGGTTGGTCGGCTGAGCATAGTGCTTGCCTCTTTCCCAGCATGATTAGCATGCTAAAGCACCAGCGTTCAGGAGTCCATTATGTGAACTGTGCAGACAGGCTCTCTCTCTATCCTCTTGTTTACCAGTTGCCAGGACACCAAAAGAGCATCCATGGGTTGAGCGGTGGCCTGTGCCAAGAGTGAGCAGTTGATTTGCTCTTTTAATTTCTGAATAAGCCCTTGATTGTTAATACAGTGGTTATCACCTGCTGTTGGTAGGAACTAAAATTGTTTGTGCAATATTTTCAAATGTAAGGACTGGCAAGGAAAACGGCTGATGCTGGTAATATTTGGGCCAGAAAAAAATATAAATGTATACTGTAATATTCTAAGCTAAGGCTAATAAAGATTCTCAAGTCAGATTTACACTTCCTTTACAGGATGATATAAATAGAGAGTTAGACTCTGTGCATTGTTCATCATTGATGGATGTAGAAATCTTAATTATAATAATATACTACAGTGAATGTGTGTGTGAATGGTTGCTTGTCTATGTGTTGCCCTGAGATGGACTAGCGACATGTCCAGGGTGTAAACCCGCTTCTCGCCCTATGTGCCTATGTGTGCTGGGATAGGCGCAGCAGACCCCCGTGACTACCGAATTCAAGAATAAGCGGGTAAGTAGATGAATGAATGAATGAATGAATAATATACTACATATAAAACATTTTTTTGTGTAGAAAATCGAACCTTCACAAACTCTGTAGAACAATTGAATGCAATACTCGCTTAACAAATATTTGCATGGATCTTAATTGATTGAGCACATGTTAGAAATTGGGTGAAAGAAAGTGTGTTTCAGTGTGTTAAAGTGGGTGTGTTCTTATTTGTAAGTCAAGTGGTTGACTCTGCATTGGAGTACTAATGTATTTGACTGAAGGAGCTAACTAGCAGTTCTAGACAGGAGCCCCTTTTAAAGACAACCATCATTCATCACTTGTGGTGGTCTTGCCTTCTCTGACTATTATTTACTGTGTTTTTCATCTCATTAGAAATTTAAAAAAACAATTCTACCCTACTTCATTCATCCATTGGCAGAGTGTACCCAGAGGGCTCATATCCTGTAGCAGCTAACTTTACTGAACTGGAGTTACGTGTGAGCATATTCCAGACAATTTTCATTTTGAATACCAATAGCTTCGAAGCCAATGATACCGAAGCTTATGATACCATTAGTTGTTGTAAACTTTAGAATGACAAAATAGTTTTTGTAACATGTTAGTTTTTCTCTCAGTGCAAAAAAAACAAAAGCTGATGCTAATTTAAAAAAATTTCTGGAATTCAATAATTAGCAAAAGACATCCGCAGGAAAAATACATTATATCAGAAAAATCTCTATTTCAATGTAATTTATCAAAAGTATTTAAATTGACATTCTATAGTAATCATAAGAATTACAAAGTGTTTTCCTACAAAGGACTTTCTATACTCCAGCTGTGAGATGAGTCTGAGTAACTGTCTGTCTGGCTTGCAAATCCCTCAACTAGGGTACAGCAACTAAAGTCACACTGGTAAGACAAAAGAAAGAAACCTAAAGTCCTGGGTGTGAGAACAGAATTTACCCTGTGCATTCAGATTATGGGAAAACAAACCGTCTCGTGGGGCGTTCATATGTAGACACGTAGGGTCTCTGTGGCCCACTATTTTGGCGTGAATGACGAAGGCCCTGCTGTTAGGAGAGAAGAGCCTGCAGAGGGTGTGAAGAGTTAATGCTGACAGCTGAACAATGGGAGTTTTGGGGGGCGACAGTGAGGAGCTTGAGGGATGAGTCTAGGGTCAAGGGGACCTAAAGGGGTTCAAGTTCAAGGATGTTGTCACTGTCTGGCTTTTTCAATACACATAGCCTTGCTCCAACTTCTCACAACATCGGAATATAACTCAGGACACATACACCCTCCAGTCTTTATCAGAGAGGAGAAGACTGTCAGTTGATTAACGACACTTGAAAGGGATGCAGTGTGGGAATGTCGTAGGATCTCTGCTGCAGATAAGAAGCAGATCACACAGGTGTTGCAGTTCTTAGCAAAAAAAAAACATGAGTAAAATGTTGTGCCCTTTATACTTCCAGCATTTTAAACATAAAAACCTTTAATCCCATCATAATTATACGATAAAAAGTTTTAAAATATTTCCGCAATATTTTATGATTCTTGAGCCATTTTATTTTTTTCCATCATCCAAACCAGCCGGTAATTTATTATTTTATACTACACTTTCTTTATTGCTTTCATGCATTTTTCTCTCTCTGTCCCTCCCTCTCTCTATCTCAGACACATGCACACACATTTACAGAGAAACATGCAAAAACGGGTGTGAAATAGAGAGACTGAAGAGAGTCTGTGTGTTGTTGCAACAGTGGGCCCTGTGCCATGCAGCACCTCTCCATCACTCCCTCAATTCATAGCATTCATGCTGCCTCCCAGTTGCCTTGGCAACTGAGATGGCACTGACACAGAAGAGACCGCAGAAGTGAACACCACACACAAAACCATACATACAAACATAACATACACTTATATATGTATATAAAATGTACAATGTACAAAGAGTACAATGATTAAATCGCTCCACACTATTGAATAAGTAGTTAAAACCTTTCCGTAACACCAGTTAACATGAATGCATTTTCCTATCATTTGTGTGAGTGTGTGTAAGTGCTATGTGGCAAAGCAGCCGGTCACTTGACCTCTTACTACGCTCTCTTGCTTTGATGAGATAAAAACAAAAACAGGACCTGAATTGGCCTTTCAGCTGTCAGTCAAGCCTCAAACAATAACCAATCAGAAGAATTAAATAACTGACAAGTCACTCAACCCAAATGTTTCTTAACAGCCATTATGCCTAACCCATCCCTTCTGAGAACCAAAACCTGTTGAGGTACCAGAGACACTTCAAAATCTCCCACAATCATACTCAGATGTAAAATTAATAAAGAAAGTAGGGGAATCAGACTGATTTTAT
The DNA here is from genome assembly GCA_026260255.1 of Pseudolaguvia tuberculata. Lineage (NCBI taxonomy): Eukaryota > Metazoa > Chordata > Actinopteri > Siluriformes > Sisoridae > Pseudolaguvia > Pseudolaguvia tuberculata. Next base: position 11,695,036 of record JAOTRA010000035.1, on the reverse strand, counting down.
GTAATTGTTGTAATAACATCTTTAAAGTAGTACACAGGCATACACACAGTATCAATTTCATCACCAATAGATTAGTTTCTTGAGAGTTGGTGAAGCACCCAGAAATAAACTGTATTTTCATTATTAATATGGTAGACAATATTAAATAAACACATATCAGGCTCTGACACAAAAATGTTTGACTATGCAGTGCTGAATACCATTCAGATCTCCAACTATTTTATATTGTTGTGTAACTACAACTTTAATACATTACACATGACTTTAGGATTAATCCAGACTCCCCAGACTCTGACAGAAACAAGACCTGAGGTCCTAAACATTGGGCGCTACTCCATAGTGACACTGGCAATTTAGACTTCTTAATTAAAGTGCAAAAAAAATAAAGAGGGTGCAGACAGAGCTAAAGAAATGAAAATGAGACAGGGTCCTCCAGACTGTCTGGGCCTGAGTGTGGGAGTGTGTCACCATGTGCATGGGGTTGTCTGGGAATTGACTATTAAATGGCCCGATTGAGAGTTTTCTCAGCCCCCCTTACCCTTTAAGACTACATGCATGAACGTGCTTGTGCATGCTCATGCGCACACACACACACACACGCACACGCACACGCACACGCACACACACACACGCACACACTCCCGCACACGCACACGCACACACACACACACACACACACACACACACACACACACACACACACACGCGCGCGCGCACACACGCACTACCACCAACCACAGTCTAGTTGAGGATGTAGGACACACCACAGCCACACAAAGAGCAAGTGTTGAAGGTCAAATAAGTGTGCTGCTAGGGGCTTTCACATGCTAATGCTCATACTTATACATGCTTAGTTGGAGGGCAAGGATGAACCTGTGGTATGTGCTTTTGAAATTCAGCTAGCTCAAATTAAATATGCATTATAAATGACTGATAATTAGTATAATTCTATTTAGAATAGGATAATACTATTAACATGACAAAACACAAAAGTGTACTTAAAAACAATGTGTATTTATTACTGGTGAGAAATCATTCATTCATAATTCATCCAGTATACTACAACTATGTAATCATTCAAAATGTAATCTTTCATCTATTTCATAAATTAAATATAATTAAAAATGTTTTATTCAATTATTTATTTATTTTCAAATGATTATTATTAAATGTACAATGATCGATGAGGGACTATAAGCGAGAGGATAATGAAAGGAATCTCGTATTAAGCCCCAGAGACTGTTGTAACACAAATAACAACAAAAACATTCTTAAAATATTATTATAGACATTGAAACAGCCTCTTTCAATACAATACATATTTAATATGTACAAAAAAAGGTTCTTTCATAATCATTTATAATGTTTTCCATTTCAGACATCAGCAATGAAGCCAACAGTAAATATTAAAATATCATTCAAATAAAGTGAATAAAAATCCTGCTGATGGCTGCGAAGTAAAATAAAAATATATAAGAAAAATGTACCACAATATTTCTGCCTGATTGACAAAACAATGAATATTCCACAATCAAAGTTATATAATTGTACATTTTAAAATCATTTAAGAAAAATATGGTATAAAGTGATATTTTATTGTATTATTTCTAATCATTTTATAATGATTAAATGCACAGTGAATAAGCAGGGAGGCTTTTGTTCCGCTATGTTGGAGCTCTCATATTTAAAGCCCAATTAAAAGTCCTGAAAAAGAATAGAAGTCAGTGCGACCATTCTATTTGTCCAGTAACTGATGACCAAGCAGGAGCCTGCAAATCCAAACGTCATGTGTTCTTTTTTTTTTTTTAAGGAAACAAATGACAGCTATAATTACACTATAATGAGCTTAAAAAAATAGAAAAGGTAGCTGAAATATTTAATAAGAAAAAAAATGAATGATTTGCTTGTTTTATAATCCTTTAAAAGTATATTTTAATATTGTTATGATTACAATTCAATAAAACATATGATGTTTAATAGAAAGTTGGATTTATTTTGCTTCAGTCACGTGGTTAAAATATTTTATATTGCTTAAAAGAGAAGAGGTAATAAAATAATCTACTAAATGAAGTTTTTTTTTATGTAGACTCTGTAAATGTGGTTTTAAAAATGTAAAAGAATGTAATGTAACCTTGAAATTAAAGTTGTGTCTAGAGCTAAATCTTAAATCTAAGCTTAAATACGTCGTTGTAAATAATTGTAGGTTTAATTACAACTTTTATTAAGAACCGAAATCATGTGTGTGAATGGTTGTTTGTCTATGTGTGGCCCCGAGATGGACTGGCGAACTGTCCAAGGTGTACCCCTGCCTCTCGCCCAATGTACTCTGGGATAGGCTCCAGCAAACCCACGTGACTCCGAATTTGGGAATAAGCGGGTAAGAAGATGAATGAATGAATGAATGAATGAATGAATGAATGAATGAATGAGGAACTTCTTTAAGTAAGAACAATAACATATAGAATACGTGAACCGCGAGGATTCTGAACCTGGTAGACAAAGCTAATGGCGGCTGAAAGGTGATTTGTGAGAGGAGGAGGAGGAGGAGGAAGAGGACGATGAGTAGGATGTTGCACTTCGTTGGTAGAATATTAAACGGCGCTTGAAGCTGCAGTCTGGTCGTCTGTACACCGCATCTCTTGTCTGCGGAGGGGCGACTAATGAGAGACGACAAGCTAGTGGCGGAGTGACGATAAGCAATTGGCATGGAGTCGTGGGAAACTATAAACAAACAGCTGCCACCGGCATTTTTTTGATGGTTCTCAACCGCTTTTAATGAATGCTTGTAGGCCTGAATAGCAATCTTAGGGATTAGTCGGCTGCTGCCATTAACGTAGCGTTAATATTTCGATCAGACATATTTACATGATTTCATTTTTTAACCATTCCTCATTTTTCAGCAGAACATTTCTGAAACATTTCTTCAGAAAGCGAGACCTTTAATTTGTTTTTTTATTGGTATTTGTTCCGTCAAAACTTTTTGTCTGTGCTTAATGGATTTTATTAATAATATATCATTAATATAGAACTAATAGTTTATAATAATTATAAATATTTATTTTCTTCAAAAACTGTTCCTTCAAGGGCTTCAATTGTGTCAGACAGACAGCCAGAGAGATTCTTAAGAAACATGTGAATGAATGAGAATGTGAATGGTGGTTAAGATGTCGTTGGCCGATGGACATGGCCATAATTGGTCATAAGGTGGGTATTAACATTGAAAATCTCCCCTGGGGTTCAGCCTCAGGGCAAAGGCCTCACCCCAGTATACTCACACGCAGCTCATCTCTGTTAACAAGATCAAGCCTTCAATTAGTTTTGGGTCAAGGGCCAACATATGGGTGAATAGGTTCAGCAACAGGTCCAATTACTCCTCTGACCTTTCACTAGTTTTTTAAAATAAATGCATTTTTTCAATACATATAATTCATGCGCTATTAATAAGAGAGTATTGGGAAGAACACTGACTAAAACATCTGAGATGATAGGACCCTTGGATTACTGACAGAGTTCATTATATTGAAATTGAATAGTTATTTGTGGCTTTCGCAGTTAGATCTAGCTTACTTGAGCTTATTTTCAATTAAAAATAATACTTTAATAATAAAATAAAACTTAAGATAGTTGCACGCCTGACTATAATAATCTGTATAATAAATAGAGCTCATATCCTTCACTCTTAGGCTTTGCCCACTTCCTTCCTATTTTTCAAAAACTCAAATAGATATATTAACAACCCCATTGTTCCCCTGACTCTAAAAATCATAGCATTTTCACTTCTTATTTGCGATTTGTGTTGCTGACATAAACACAATTGGATAAATGAAGCATATTCTCCATTTTCATTTTTTATTGAATGTCTATGGCCTGGACTTTCTTCCTTTGATTTCTTTTATTCTCTGCAGTATTTCACAGATTCTAATAACAGACTTGTCCATCAAATGTCTCCACCCCTGGAGTTAATTGGTGCTAGGTTTTTTTCAGGCCATGCTATGAAGTTTGGGGCGTCATTAGATCAGTGGTAGTTACCTCCCCACCTGCCTTCTCTCTGCAACCCCCCTGTCAGGTCAGCCCTGCCCCCTCAATACCCTGCTTACCCCCTATGGACCCTTTGAGAATGCCGACCTATATCTTTTCTCACAAAGTCTTCACCAGACTACTCCGAATAGGTTCCAACAAATTTAGATAAATATATTATATTGGGATAAATATATAAAATAACACATTTGTTAAATATATTAAATTAAATAATATTAAATATTAATAATAAATTATTAAATATTATATATATAAAATATGGTATATTCGGCATTTATTGATCCTATGTAATATTTTATTACATGATCTTTTTTACTCTATTATTAACTGTTATATGAATATTGTAAGTACATGTGATAAATGTAATTGAAATGTAAATATAATGAGCAATAATATACAATCTAGTTTTTGGTTCAATACATAAAGTTCTATCTCTACACATACACACACACATGCACGTTACTTGGTTTCTCAGCCTTTTCATATCATTACTTCATTTTAATGTCACGTGTGTTGGTATGTTTGAATTGACTATTTGTAAAAGACGTAATTGAATACATGTGCCTAATTCAAGAAATAACCATTGCAGCTATATGTGACTTCCACATTCTGCCCTCACCCATACTGATTCCCACTAAGTTAGGGCTTAATGATCCTTTTACCCCTGGTCAATACAAGGCCATGGCACGTAAGAGCAAGCAGAAAGGCACAAAGCTCCCAGCTAATGGGACTTTAGTGTAATTGGCACAAACAAAATACTTGGCATCTCTGACCAAATGTCTATCATTTTCACTCTCTCGCTGTCTCTTTCTCTAATTTTCTTTCTCTCTGTACTCTCTTTTTTGCTCTTGCCCTCTGCACAGGTCCCTTCCTCTGGGGCCATAGCTTCCTGGCACTGATGCCAGCGTTTATGTGCCATCTCGGGAAGCAACGCATCCCCCTGCTGCTGATGGAGCCTTTGAGTCTGTAGAATGGGGTTATTGTGAGAAATTGTGGGTTGCCACTGGAATGGGTATCCATTTGCTCATATGCAAGCCCCTCACACACGAGCAGAGAAAACTCCGAATAGAGTGCCAACAGCGGATCTTATAACTTCACAGTTATAAAATCCCCCTTTGGAGATGGTGGCAGCTTTTGTTCTTCCTTTTTTATGTACTGTATATGTGTGTAAAACATTGTTGCTTTGTTATACAACAATAAAAATACAAAACTAAAATAAAATGAAAGATTATAAAATATTAATTATAAAAAATTGAGGGTGGGTTTTTTTCTGCTTCTGTAGGTTCTATAAAAATTAATCAAATATAACCAAAACTATGTTCATTGTGCAATCTCCAGCCACTAGTAAATCTGTGTGAATGCAATTAGGATAAAAGATGTTAATTGAGCCTAATGAAACAGGACTGTGGGGGAGGGAAAGAAATCAGCTTTAGCTCTGTAATGCCACCTACTTGCCATAGAGGGCTTTACACACTTCCTCTCACACATTAAGAATGGCATGCATTAACGTGGATTCTTCCACTCTATTTATTGGTGCAAATTTTTCGATGGATGACACCCCTGTGCTGTCAGAAGCTTTTTAAACACTACATATTCTTCTGTCAGTCTGGGAGAAGAGAGAAAGTAGAGCCCATTTCAGGCCATATCAGCTATTAATGCAGCCGCTTCATGGACAGAATGGCTCATCAACATGCAGCGGCCCCACTGTGCATTCACTAGGCTGCCCTAAGACAAAAGAGCATTGTACAGGCTTCTTCTTTTTTAATTACGATCAGAAGATGTAGAATGTGTAAGCTTCTGCTAGGGTGACTGTCTATGTTTGTCTTGCTGTGGTTGAGTAAATCACAGTGTGTGTGAATCAATGTATTTGTGTGTATATTTGGGGTAGGGTATTTGTTTTTACTGTGTACATACAATGTTCATCTGTAAATTACTCTGTGTCCATATACCTGCAAATATTCAGCGATTTTGTGAACTGGTCTTGTTGTATAGGCAGGGCATTATGTGTGTGTGTGTGTGTGCGTGTGTGTGTGTGTGTGTGTGTGTGTGTGTGTGTGTGTGTTTAGAAAGGGATGCAGCTGCGAATGTATTTGTTGCTTGTTGCCTTCATGGAAATTGGCATCCGATAAAGCACCGTTCACAAAGGCTGTTTGTGTTCTAGGGGTGAAGAGGACTGCTGCGAAGAATGGGAGAGGTTGGGAGGGGTTATGGGGAAAAGACAAGAGCAGGATTCCCATCAGAGTAATGGTGCCATCTCAGAATTCCTGTCTCTGTCTTTTCTGCCCGATTACCACCCCTGGATGAAACTCCCTATATAGGGAAATTGGTAACAGAGACATATACAGGTTCCCCACTGTTTTTCTAACCGTCATTTATATTTAGTTTTTAATTACAGTGCATACATGTAGTGTAGGAAAGGCCTGCACTGTTCCTGCTTTATGATCAATAACACTCTGCACCGTGCAGTGTCACCAAAGCTCTGACCTCAAACACACTAAGTACCCTTAGGATAAAACAGAATAGCCTGCACTGGACCCCAGACCTTTTTACTCAACATTGTTGCATAGTTGGAAAATAAACATTATCATTCAACAATCTGATAAAAATCTTTCCCAGGAATATAAAGGTTTGTTCAGGTAAAAACAGATTATTCTTTTTATTATTCATTCATTTATTCATTCATTCATTCATTCATTTATCTTCTTACCCACTTATTCCCGAATTCGGGATCACAGGGGTCTACAGCACCTATCCCAGCAGACATAGGGCAAGAGGCGGGGGACTGGACACCCTGGACAGGTCACCAGTTCAACTCAGGGCAACACATAGACAAACAACCACACATGCATTCACTCCTATGGACAATTTTAGAATCCCCAATCGACCTAATCTGCATATTTTTGGACTGTGAGAGGAAACCAAAGTACCCAGAGGAAACCCACGCAAGCATGGTGAGAACATACAAACTCCACACAGAAAGAATCTGGGAATCGAACTCGGGACCTTCTTGTTGTGAGGCGACCATGCTATCCAGTACGCCACTGTGCCACCCTTATTATCATCATCATCCTAAATTATTATTATTATTATTATTATTATTATTATTATTATTATTATTATTATTATTATTATTGCTTTCTTTCATTATTTAACATTACAAATTTTACAGTGGATTGAAAATAAAAGGGTGGCTTCTCACAACAAGAAGGTATGAGTTCGAATTCCGGGCCAGGATCTTTCTGTGCAGAGTTTGCATGTTTGCTTGTGTGGGTTTCCTCCGGATGCTCCGGTTTCCTCCCACAGTCCAACAACATGTAGATTAGGTGGATTGGTGATTGTAAATTGTCCATAGGAGTGAATGTGTGTGTGAATGGTTGTTTGTCTATGTGTTGCCCTGATGGACTGGTGACCCGTCCAGGGTGTACCCCCGCCTCTTGCCCTATGTGTGTTGGGATAGGCACACCGGATTCGGGAATAAGTGGATAAGAAGATGAATGAAGGAATGAAAAGTAATAATTAAATAATTCCAGTAACTGCTAACTTACAGTATATATTTAAAGATCATTTATAATGTGCAAAAATCTGGCTAGTTAAAGTGATGCTATTTAACAAACATAATGAATTTATATACCAGTTAAAAACAACAACATAGTTGAGTTGTTGAGTAAAATAGAGTAAAATAACATCTGTTGCTAGGTATATGGTTAGAATATGTTATATCTTGTCTTGCACATCTTGTTGTTTTTGATCTACTGTGACCTGTGCAGAATAGAGAAAATGATAATTAATTAATAAATAATGTATATGATGTAATATTTAATTTGGCACATAGGGGCAGGTGAAAGAATTAGACATTCATTGGAGGTCCCTTGTGGTCTGTTACTTGTGCTGAATATGTGGTGCATTTACGCCAGCACTCTTACATACTCCTTCAACAGAACATACTCAATTAAGACTGCATGAAGAGTCACCCCACTTGACCCCTGACCTAGAGGTCATACTTCCCACAATGACAGGAGTGCATGAGGATGTGACCGGGTCACGGGGGGTGGGGGCTAGTCAACATCTTTGTCCTTGCCATGTCCAAGCTGTTAACCCCATAATGGTTTTAATGCTTTTCCTGTTTAATAATTGCTCCAAATGCCTCTATATTGATTATTTTCGGAATGGAATAAGCGCATTTAGGACCAATAAATGGTCTCCATCAGACCAATGGAGAAAATTGAAAAGTGTAATTGATATAAAATCTAATATAGATATTAATAACCAGAACTGATTAATATTATCAAACACTTATGATCTAGACTGCATTGGCTCCAGTCTAACATGTCTTTTTTCAGACAGGTATTTTTTTGAATGAGGCACTTGCATTTCACTGCTCTTAGGGGAAGCAGGTGTCAACTGGAACGTCGCACACAAAAGGGCTCTCTGTATTGTGGTCGATTGCATTCAAGGGCTGAGAACAGCACCAGGAATATGTCAAGTGTAAAGCTCTTCACTGCTCTTTTTAACGAGACTTTCACAAAGGACAAAAAGTCTGGAGTACATTATCACAGACACATGACTTATTGAGCCAGAATATTATTCCATACCAAGAATATTTTTTATATATATACTGTATTTGAATTATGTGGGCATACAAATAACACACACACACACACACACACACACACACACACACACACACACACACACACACACACACACACACACAC